>BMAO01023989.1:0-286863 GCA_019973975.1 Trichonephila clavata
CGTTTGTAATAAAAGTCTATGTTTTCTTCTGTGTTTGTTTTGTATGTTTCTGTTCATTCATCTCTCGTCTTTCGTATGTATCCCTGTATGAAACACACGACAACAACCCCATCTTCATGAGAAAATTTCAATTAAGTTAAATTTCATACCTGCAGTTAAGCCACCATGATTTAGTACAAAAGTAATAATTTCTGAAAATTATGGAGCATTTTTATTAAAAAGGAAGGTGTAATGCCTGTCGGTTCCTG
Organism: Trichonephila clavata; assembly: GCA_019973975.1. Taxonomy (NCBI): domain Eukaryota; kingdom Metazoa; phylum Arthropoda; class Arachnida; order Araneae; family Nephilidae; genus Trichonephila; species Trichonephila clavata. The sequence goes on from BMAO01023989.1 coordinate 249, forward strand.
TGGCCCTCTGAACCCCCTTGTCTACCTCGGACCCGGCTAGATATGTGGGAGGAACTGAATAATCAGTAAACATGATTCACTCTAATTATTTTACCCCGTCACCAAAATATCAAACAAAAACAATAATAATCTAATTAAGATAAAAGATCAGATAGCACAGCGCGAAGGTGAGACTCGTTAGCCTGAAGATAATAATATGAACCCTCAACTGATTCCACAAGCTCAATATAAACTACGTCGCGCACGAATGAGCTAAACTTCTATTGAAATAAGGATCACGATACCTGTACGTTTATGAAGTCGAGTCCTACACTGGAGTCCTTGAATGCGATCCTTATCGGATTTAATCACTGTCGATTGATCCACTCTCAGTAATCTTCAATTGATAAACGATTTCCACTTAATAATTTAACGATCCGCCACTCACCAACTACCTCCTAAAACTCGCGAATACAGAATTTATAAGTGGATATAAATTTAATAATGTGGACTTAATTTGCATAATCACGCTTTCTTCACTCAGTGAAAGTTGGTTGATAATATTATTTCCCCAGAAAAATCACCAAGGGATTAGTTACAGACGCGTATAGATCCGTCACAAAGGGAGAATAGAATTTTTGGTTCTTGAGTATGGGGGAATTTTGTAATCATTAAGACCTTTTTGATACTTTTGAGACTTCACATTAAGACGTAAGTAAAACATAGAACAGTAAATAACCGCTATTTGGGGGAAAATGAAATGGGAAATATTTTTAATCATAACTATATCAGGAATGAGAGAGTGTTTATGAATTCCACAGTATGAAGAAACGGCAGGATTATTGTCGAGATGCTCAAAAGGAACCGACCTCACCTGAAAAGGGTTTAGAGTTACTAACCAGTCCCCTAGGAAACAGCCAATCGCTTATTTAGTCTTTATTGAACAAAATGTTAGGTTACACTTTTATAATGCACAGTAAATCTATTTAATACAAAGTATAAAAAGGAAAGTTCACAAAGTACATACGTAATTAAAAAATACAAGGGTTATTGGCAATGGATCTCATAATTTTGAACTATGGCCAATTGATGAGGACGACACCTGAGCTGGCACTCCCTATATGAACTTCCACACCACGGCAAAAGGAGGACTGAGCTCCGATAAGTTTAACGTGCTTTACACGACTGTTCTTCAGTGGAACTAGAGCTCGAATTTATGGCACGCTGGACACGAAACCGTGATCTTGACCACTGAGCCACCACCACTACACTTCTCTTAGGAAGAAATAATAGTCATATTCATATTCATATAGCAGTGTGGTGTACCTGAAGAAATAACGTACAGTAAAAATAATCTTTTGCGATGCATTCCCAGAGTTTACCAGAGTATGCTTATTATAAACCCGAATGATGATAAAAGGAAAGATAAAATAAAGAGACCAGAGAGAGAAAAACCTTTTTATGCTGGAGGACTGAATTATGTTACAAGTAATCTAATGATGCCCAATTGGGAATTTACATAATTTCAATTACATACATTTATGAAGTCTGACTTGGATATAGGTTATTAATTTAGAGCAGAGTCTGAGAAATAAGCTCCCACAGAAAACTGATTAAGAACTAAATAATTTTTTATTCCATTTCTATCAACTAACTAACTTACTGAACAACTAATTAAATTGGTTTGTTTTACGCAATAAAAGGAACATATGTAATTATAGCAATAGAAATATTGTAAGCCCTTGGTAGCTAAAAATAAACAGCTTAACGTGGGGGTGGGAATTAATACAAGTTACAATTAAATTGATTCAGGTATAATATTAACGCTCCTATTCATATTCGAGTTACTGTAAATTAAATCGTTTAGAGCTACAATAAGAGGAAAAATACACATTTATACTTCTTGAACAGTTATATCTCAACGTGAATATTTCATCTTTTCTCGTGTCAACTGAAAGAAACTGAGAATCGCACATTAAGCTAGACGGTGTAATCCCTGTCGAGATTTAGCTTATTTCCGTAATCCAGTGATCTCTCCTCAAACTGCGGAGCGCTCCCCCCCCTAGAGGAGCGTGATAACCCTACTTGGGGGCGGGGGGGGGGCTTGCGAACATATAAAAACAATGAAAAGAAAAAGATTATTTAAAAAAAAATTATTATTTTACTGAAGAAATCAAAACAAAATACTTTATCATAGTAAAAAATAAAATACTCATTTACACTGCTATAAACACTTATAAATGTATCAGTACTGCACAATGTGTTTGCTAATTAACTTATTGATACTAAATTAAGAACAAGTTAATAATTGTTAGTGACTCCCATGAGTTTGTCTTGCAGAGCACAGTTTTCAGAGCAAGATTTAATATTAGAAATTGATACTATAATTTCTTTTTCTGTATTTAGCTGAGATCTATATGGATGTTTGAGAAAATAAATATTTAACTTGATTAAAAATAATTCTGCAATCTGTCCCAATTTAAAAATTAGAAATAAAAGTAACACATAATATTTATTCTCTTTCTTAAAATATCTATTATGTATACTGAAAAGTAACATATACCAAATTTAATACATATCATGATAATTTGCATGGTTTATAATTAAGGTCGTAAGGTAACATTGTAGTATTAGTGTCAATGTACATTATTATTGCAATTAATACATTGTTAATGTATAGAAAGGGGGTGGGGAGCTATGAAAATTTTGATTTAAATTCGAGTCTCAAATGTTGAAATTTTGAGATGCACTGTCGTAATCAACTTCAAAATGAACAAAAGTGCGTTGGAAAAAATAATAATATTAAATGAATCGTTAAAAATATAAACATATTATCAACATTTTAGAAGCATATATATCCCCTCCCCCTCAAAAATCTATTTATCGTAAACCTTTGTTTTGGAGTCTTATACTTCTCAGCATGTTATAGTAAGTCGATCTGTTCAAAGACAAACGTGCAATCTGAATGAAATCGAATAATAACTATAGCAGGATCACCACAAAACACGTAAAAGACGATATCCGACCTGGTACGTGCAGAAGTCTCATTATTTATCACGATGGATGCTTTATGGAATCATGACTTAAACACGGGGCTTGATTTGAACATTGCTTGATCAAAACATAGTACATAGATTAAACATCATGTAGACATACTAAACATATGAGACCTATAAATGTTGAAAAAATAATACAATTGAAGAAAAGCAATGCCATTTTGCAAATAAAGAAATTCTAAGCAAAAATTTAGATTTTAAATAAAAAAGGATTTCTCGTCACGTGTGATGTTTCCGTGAGAAGACGCAATTAATGACCTAGAAGGCCACGGTTTTAATCCTCCTCAGCTTAAGTAAAAATAGAAACGAAATGCATTTTTAAACATTGTCACATAAAAGGTTTTTTCCGTAAAATTACTACTTTAATTTACTTTTATTGTTTATTTATTGCTACGTAAATTACTTTAATTTGTTTTGATTATGCAAAAGGTCAACTATGCCCTGGAGATGTGAAGTATTATCTTAAAATAAAGATAAATAAATAACAGTAGCAGAATGATTCTTTAAAAAAAGATTTCTTTTGAGAAATATTTAGTTCATACATATGAATACGAAAAAATAGCAATAAAATAATATGAAAATCAAATTTATTAAATAATAACAATGTAAATATCTGTGAACATCGATAAAAGTGTCCGTGTGAGTAAGCATGTGATGGCAATAAGTTTTTAAATTAAATAGTTCTAGCCCTTTCACTAATCCTCTCGGGGAAAAATACTTCTTTAACTGTTGTGGAGTTTAAAATCATCTACCGTTGAAAAAACTTGATTTTATGCTAATTTAAGTGCTATTTAAAAAAACTCTAGCAAAGTGAGTGTTAGAGTTAGTCGTTTGGCTGCTATTAAAGTTAGATTAGTGAAGTTACTATCAGAAATCTTTGGCGGTTTGTGAAGAAGCTTTAGTCCGGGATATCCAGTTGACCCGGGCGGGACTTGTCGAATGCAGTTACATGGGATCACACGCAGTTTCAAATTTAGGATAACGATTAAATTTGACTGCTTCTTCGATTTATAACATTGCTAATAGTAAATTGATGGATCAATAAACTTGACTATTTTTATGACGACTAATAGTTCGGTATCCCCTACTTCACAAGTGACAGTTCAAAAATTAACTGTACATAATATATACTTAAGGAGAAAAAATGTTTAATTATTTCTGACTTTTTTTATTGTTATAGGTACCCTGTAAAGAAGTTACAGCGACACTGGGTGACTTGATAATGAAATTGCTCATTAAACCGAATTATTTCAAATACCTGTTATAAATTTCTACAAAAATATGCAGAAAGATTAAATATTTTTTTCACGCTCTAAACAACAAATACAAACTTCCTGTTCAATTGAATGCTAACCCAAGGAGCCAAGTGCTCATGATTCACTCGTGGTCTGCCTTGTTTTGATCGACAATTAGACTGTCCATAATTAAGGATTGCTGAGTAGAGGATCTGACGCGCGAAGAACCTGTCGAGGATCTTATGTTGATGTAGTGAAGAAATTAGAAAAAGAGGTTTCTATTCAGGTGTCACCGTCATGACACCCAAAATTATTTAAACTTAAGAGAATTATCGTGAATAGTTCTCGTGTTGTTGTTAAGCATGATGCAAAGAAAAATGAATCAATCAAATTCAACTGAATATAGCATTAAGGTAGAAACTGTTGTTTATTAAATGAGAGTGTGATCGAGATAATGGTAAGTAATCTCTTCAATAAGTTTGAATTTCTAATCCATTTGATTGAACTTATTGAAATTTGAACTTATATATATATAATATATATATATATATATATTATAGCACACACACATACATGCACATATATATGTTACCGTTAAAGTGTATGATTTAGTTATTTCATAGAATAACTAGGTATATTTCATGAAATAACTAGAAAAGCCAGTTAAAGTATATAATAAGTGGAAAATTTCATACTTTACCTAGTTATTCTATGAAATAACTAAAGATAGACCGTTAAGTGAAAAATAAACAATTTAAAAAATATTTTATAAATTAATTGATCTTAAATAGCTAAAATCTCTCGAAAAATACTTTTTAATCCCTTTTGCGATGCATAATTGATAAATAATAAGAAAAAGCAGATTATTTAATTTATTATTGTTCATATTGTTGACATTAGTTAAACAGAAAGGGAAAAAAGAATATGATGCAAAAATAGGTTATTTTTAAATATTATAAACAACATGCTGGGTAGAAAAACTGTTGTTTCATAAAAACATTGTGTAAACTTTTTAAAACAAAAATGCAAGAGAATGTTAATTTAAATTTCCTGAGATATCTTTATTTTACTTTACATTATTTATTAGAGCAAGAATTGCTGTGATGACACTTTGGATTGCACTGCTTATTATTTTTGAAACAAGCATACTTTTTACTATTAGACATTTTTTTTACACGAGCACTTTTTAAATTCTTGTCCTGTACCGCAACTTTGAGCTGTTGCAACAGATTGAAGCGTTGTGTCAGTATTTGGAACTTCTTCAATGGAAATTAATTCTTGTTGACATATACTGAACTGATATATCTAGTACAGTTGTTTTATTCGACCATCTCTACTTCCTAATCGGAAAAATTCTTCCCAAAGCTGCTAGAAGCGGTTTAATAAACTCCCGAGTGCCGTAATTCATATTTTAACGACCATGTAATCGTTATTCTATAGAACACCTAGTTAAATCGTAGAGTTCAGTAATTTTATGTACTTTAACTGACTTGTCCAGTTATTTCATGAAATACCTAGTTATTCCATGAAATAACGGATTTCACGTTTTAACGGAAACATATATATATAACCTCTGACAATAAAGTTCGGTGAATTGTCCTGTAACATTAACGTAGATGAAATATTAACGATAGTTGCCTTAATGTCCTTCGAAATAGTCATATCTCATAACTATGGACCAATGAGATCTGCTATACATGTCCTGGAAACTTTGCAAGAAGTCTTCGATATGACGTTCAATAGCCTTTTCACGTTTCGTTGGATGTCATAAATATCGTCAAATCTTTTTCCTTTCAGTTTGAGTTGGGAATAGGAAAAAGTCTGAAGGATTGAGATATAGCGAGAATGGTGGTTCAATTTGCCCCACCCCCTTTTTATCCAGGAACTTTTTGACGATATTGGCTGTGAGAAGATGAACAAAAAAAGTGAACAAAATACCATGAACTTTGTGCATACTGGGGTCGTACTCTGCGTAGACGTTTCATGGAACGGGTCAAAATTTCAATGTACATTGCAGCATTTATCGTCCAGCTATCATGCGTACAGTTAATCGACGATATTTCGTGATTAATTTACTCACTTTCTCAATGTTTTCATCACTGACGGTCGCCGGTCTTTCGCTACGGGGGTTGTCAGATACACTTTCCCGGCTTTCTCGAAAACAGGCGAACCTCTCGTACACACACTTCACTGATAGTGATAGATCTTCATAAATATGTACCAGCATCGAATAAGTTGCTGTTGGTGTCTTGAGAAATTTAAAACAAAACTTTAAGTTGATATTTTGTTTGTTCATTTTCCTGTTCTCAGTTAAGAACCAACGCACTAAACAAGAACTTTGTAAAACAAGTCTTACACAGAACACAAACGACGCTCAACTGAACAACGCTGGGGGAAGATGGTTAACACCTGTCACTACGCATGTGCAACGTTTTGTTTCGCCAGTGTTGCTAGATCGTCAGTTCTGACTTGATTCACCGAACTTTATTGTCTGAGATTGTATTTATATAATCTTTAATAGACTCTACTTGACAGACTGAAACAACTTGAATACTAAAGAGATAACAATATCATTGAGAGATTTTGGAAACTTAAGTTGGATGACACAGTATATATATTATAAACATTTCTGACTGATGACAGATTTTAAGCTTACATAAAAATTGCGTTTAACTGCTATTTAGGTTAGAATATCTTTCTACTTTTCTGCTTACAACGCTGAGGGAAATTCTATGAAATATAACTTGCAATAAGTTTTACTTATGAGAATGAAATAACAATTATCATTGAGATTTTGGAAACTTAAAAAAAAAAAGATGTGTGTGTGTGTGGATCAACTTCTTTTTCTTAAATGATTTATTTCGTAATTTTAAAAATTATGTATAGCCGGGGACGTACTTCTATTTCTAACTCTCACAATACACCATGTGGGGCTAAATTGCATTTAAGAAATAAAAGTCCCGTTATTTATTGTGACAAACCTTTAATTGAATTATAACTTGAACACGTGGCTCAACTTGAGCATTGTAGGCATAGAAGGTTGGAACTATGGCTACTCGGTGTCGCAATCACTTAAAAGAAACGAATAGTTTTTAAACTTATAGAAGTTTTAAGACGGTCATGTGTTTTAATTTTAACCATAAATATTTACATCAATAATTTTTTATTTTGCTTACAAAATCAATAAAAAATACTGGTTAAACAAAAATATTTTCCATATAAAATAAATAATGCTTTTTATATATATTTTAAAATACTTCAATAAAACATACAATGACCTTTTACGAAAATAATGAAATTTCAAAAAACCAGCTTTAACATCAAGAATACTCCTTTTTAGATTACATTACTTTACTATTACTAACACAAAAGCACAATAAAATTTAAGAATGGACGAGAAACCGATAGTTTCCGTCTTGAGCGAATCCCTTATCCACACTGTGCGCTTTAAAAGTTGTGGCACAATTCCATTGGATGCTATCTCCGAAAAGAGACCTATACGTCTTTGTGGACAGTTCTTCTGACAGACCGGTATCGATTGCGTAAAATAAAACACTCAGTGTTCAATATATCTTCCCTCGGCAAGAACTTCAGGGTTCTATTGACGTCTCTTTTTACGGCTGGTGGTTTTTGAAGAATGGTTAAGTTCCCGTTTTAAAAGGATGAAAGGGTCGATATGATAAAGATGCATTAGAATGTGTCTATCACAGAAAGTGTCCAGTAAATCTTCAAGCGTATCACATTAGAATCGTATGATAACGGACAATAAGTTTGAATCCTGTCTATAAAATAAAGTAATGGGAGAGTTTAGTGAGAAATATCAAATAGATGAAAGTGAAAATATAAATAACACTACATCCAAATAATATGAAAAACTTTCATGTAAGATAATAAATAAATTTCATAAAGATTTTTGATATTATATTGAATGATATCAAATTGATTATTTGAATGATATTATATTTTTCTCGGTTTAAGAATTGCCATAATAAATTTTTATATATATCTTAAATTTAACATTATTTTAATATTTTAAAGTTATTTGGATAAAAATAAGTGCATGAACAATTCTGCATAAATTGTAAAGAAAATAAAGTAGGAACAAAGATTTTTTAAATTTAATTTAAAAAAAAACATTACGGCTAAAATATTTTCAAGAAACATTACCATGCTTAAAAAGATATAAAATGTTGGGAAAAAACCCGTTCAGTTTTATTAAACATTTTGAACCACCTGATTATGTCAAACTCGAAAAGATGTAGTTAACTCTGTTAAAAGTAGGTTATCTCTGTACAGGTGACTTATCAAATTTTCAGTTTTCAGGTAGACCTTTTAGAAATATTATTTTAAAAAGTGGATAGATAAACTAGCTTGGTTTCGCAAATGAAGTGTAGTAGAGTTTTTGAAAACTGACCAACGTGAGTGAGTGAGTGTATATAAATGTCACGCTATAAAGCAACAAGAGGGCTACGGACCATGGATAAGTGATGAGGATAATATCTGAGCTGTCACTCCCTCTCCACACTTCCACTCTACGCCAGAGGGAGGAAATTGAGCTTCGACATATTTAACGTGTGTCAGTCCCTCTGCACGGCGGTACTTCAGTGACACTCGACTCGAAACACGCGATCAATATCGCAACACTCACTTCATAAGCCAAATTCTTTAACTGCCTATCCCCCCTTCGCAAAAACAAGCTTTTATAGGAAGTTTGTAACGAATCCTATCCGCGTCTTTCATTAGTCCTATGGGGGAAAAAATTCTTAACTGTTGTATGCTTATAAAATCGCTTCCCGTAGAAAAACCATGACCTATGTAAATGAGAGTTGATATTTAAACTCTTGCGAAATGGGCGAGAGTCGATGTTCGTTAGGCTGCTACGGAATTTAGATTATTAGAATTAAAAATCGTAACTCTCAGAGTTTCAGGAAGAGGATCCTTCGTCATACAGAACAATTTAGCGCATCGGACGAGTACCGTTACTTTGGGGCTTAGCGAGAGATAAGGATCTAGTTATTTGTTATGGATATTAGATAAGTATTTAAGTTGACCACTACTTCTGTTTAACAAACCCTCTGATAGTAAATTGAAAGCAAAATAAAAGTGTTGATTTATTATAATGTCTGTTTATTCGGTGTCTCCAACTTCACTAACGACCGCAGGGTCGCGACAAGTTTAATTGTGGTTTCATCCCCTTTGCTATATATAAAAAAATGGAAGTTTGTATATATGAAATCGCTTCACTTTAACACCGTTCATCCGATCACTATGAAAATTAGCATGTATATGTATTCTTTTGGGAAGAAGGTTTTTGTGCTATCCTCATTGTTGCAGCTCCCCACCAGGTAGTGCTACAGCATATCAACTTAAGCACCGTTCAATCATCACCAAGTTGCCAAAGTGGTCACCAAAAATGATACCAACTTGGCTCTATCACCAACATTTCGTTATGTTTCCATTAAATCACCATTATAATGTAAAGAACGGCATTGCTTGTGAATATCACAATTTTAACATAAAATAAATAAAACAGAAAGTAATATTAACGCATTATACATCCAAATATAAATTATTATAAGTGTTTTAAGCGTTCATTACTCAAAGTTTGTAACAATGCATTAATTTTGCTGAACAGAGATTAGCTTAGGATGGTGTTTTCAAAAATCGACCCACAAGAGAGTTACGGTGCGTTATAAATAAAAAAAATCCTCTTTATCAGCTATTAGACTTTCAGACTCTAAATTTAATAAATATGTTTTTTTTTGTTCAGCTGAGATATGCAAAAAGCTTTTTTTTGTTTAATTTGCATTTCAAGTAAAATGAACTCATTAAAAATTTCTTTATCCTTCAATTTGTATTGTTTAATTTTTCAATTCACCCGTACAAAGAACGGGTACACCAGCTAGTAATTTATGTATATATATATATATAACCAATAATTTTTAAATTTTACATTCCATTGCTAATTCTGAACCGTTAAAAGATATTTTACATTCAGTGTGGGTCATTTTCTTTGTTAGTTTTGCCCTTTTCCACTGAAACGCAGTTGAGTGGACACTGCTAAACTATTTTGTTAATTTCTGGAGCGCGTTTTGTACGTTGTCCACGTACCAAATTTGGTGGTAATCGCTTATTTGATTTAATTGAATGAAGCTCTTTAAAGAGGAAATATTTAACTATAAAAACCTTGTGTATAAAAACTAACAATCTTTAAGAGAAATATTTTATTAGAAGGTGTAAAAATAAATAATATATAAGAAATAAAGTTATTAAGACGACACAGTACGATTCAATTGACAATAATCGGTTAAAAAATCAAATCTAATTTTTTTAGCCTAAATTATTTTTTTATATACTTTTCCATACTCTCACAAAATTTAAAAGCTTTAAGTTTAAAAAAAAACGCAGATTTGTGATAACTTTTACGTTTGTTTTTATTCACATCCAAAGGGCAAATCAAAAATGGCTTATCTCAGAGAAAGATAAAATAACTAGTTTGTCTTCATTTAAAATGCTAAGGCTTTTTTTCTATTGTACCTAATACTTGAACATTATTTTCCCTTGTTGCTAATAGCACATGGAACAAAAGTTGGCACGCATTTTTCAATCAAAGCAATACTTAGTTTTTAAAAAGTAATTGAATTTAGAATTTACACACTTTTTAAGGAATTTTCAATAAGCATTCATAAAAAGAAGTATCATACGAATACCAATAATGTTATCACAAAACCCATACTAGCTTTTGTTATAAATAGTTTGACGTACCTGAAATCAAATTTCATATATGCACGCCAATTTTCGTAGGAGGAGTAGCATTTTAAAATCACTTCATAAGTTTCAAGTTTTTTCCTTAAAAAATTAAATGGTTTAGCTTTTTATGAAACTTTGAGCACAAAATCTGTTTTACATCATACATACACATAGGAGGCAACCAAAAATAATTATGGAAATTAAATTTAAATAATTTTTGTAAATCGTATCACTTTACATTTTATTATATGCAACGTAAGTTTTAGTATTGTATATAAAGTAGCATATATATATAATTTGTTGCATATTGAAAGAAGGAAAATCCTTTTTAAAGCTTTATAAAATATTCAGTAATATATTTTCATCGTAAACGAGAGTTTAAAAAAAGTATTAATGAATTAGATTTAAGGGTTATAAAAGAGCATTGAAAAGCTGCTTACGTTAGACTAAAAATAAGCTGGATTTGTGAGAAACGTACTGCTTAGAGCATTAAAAAGTACCAGTGGAAAGGAATAAATTTAATGCTCCATATTTATGCAAAATCGTTTCATTACTTGCAATTTAAGAAAAACAGAATGTTTGATGCCAAGAAATTCACATTAGTAGAAAACTGTTAGTAAAACTACAGCTAGTTATTAAAAATTCTCCTTATGCTAACAGTTAAGTGGTTTTTTGCACGTAAAAAAGATCAGCCAAGACATGTCTGAAACCATTAGCTAAGAAATTGCATTTTTCAATGGAAAGTTTCTAAGCAAAGACACAAACAAGGGGGAAAAAACTCTCCAAATCGCATTTATTTTTGTTCTTTCAAGAGATTTTTTTTAGTCGAACTGTTTCGCCCAGCTAATAGATAATTTATTTAGATGGTGTTTTGGGAAAGAAGCAGGCTCGCTTAAAAAGAAAAACGTAGAGGTATTTTTAAATTTTTTTTTATTTTCGCTGTAAAGAGTTTAATTCTTTTAAAAAACAAATTTTGCATTTGCTACTTTTGTGCTTCAGAGAAAGGCTGGAAGTATAGAAGATAGATATTTTTTTTGATACATAAAAATATACATGGAACTAATAAATAAAAAAATGTGTTTGTGGATGTAAAACGAGTTAAAATATTTGTAATTCATTTTAAGATAATAGTTTTAAAATGTCTGAAAACATTCATATTATGTCGATTAGACTGTATAAAACTGAAATCTTATGAAATTATATTCAACTGATTCTTTAATGAGAGGTTATGTCATTCAGAGGTTATGTCACTGTTTCATTTTAAAATACTGGAAGTTCGTATTAATATTACAAGAATAATTAGAGACTGAATTTATCTAAAATACAGCCTTTTTTGTTTAAAGTTTTTCTTGAGTCGCTTTGTTCTAATAATCAGATTTATATATACAGTGGAACCTCCATATTACAAACCTCTATATTGCGAATTTTTTTTATAAAGCGAACTTTTTCATGGAACCAAGAACATTTCACCATTTTCTTCATAAAATAACCTCCCAATAGCGAGGTGCATTTTCTAAATAACGGACTTTCTCTCTCTCTTGTAATTCATTTTTTTCTCCCTTTTTTAAAGTATTTCAGGACACTTCAAGTAATTCTTTCTTTTAATTCATTTTATGGTGGTCAAAAATCATGAACTGGTTTTATTAGTACCTAGCTCGCCGAGAGCAACAGAATTCTGGACGTTACATTCAAGAAGTGCAACCTTTAATCCCCATTGTCTAGTTCACTGGAAACATCTTCGATATCCTCTTTCACCCTCAGTGGAGTTGTCTCTTGTCCTTGAACTAGTCTCGTTCATTTGTAATGTTGATCAATCCTACTGGTAACTTTGTTTCTTGTAGCTCGAAAATGTCAAAACGTAAGTGTTTGAACATCGAAGAAAAAAAATTAATTCTTAAGGAAGAGGATAAAGTCGTCAAGAAACTTCCCTTGCAGTTTTTCTTTCTTTTTGATATGCAAAATATACAAAATAAATATTATTAATTTTCTAAAAGGTGTGGAATTAATTAATTTTTTAATACATAGTGTTTATGAATTTAAAATTTGTTTTACGTGGTTTGTAAAGAAAATTGTAAGACGAACCTCCATATAACGAAATTTTATTCGGGATTTAGAGAATTCGTTATATTGAGTTTTGACTGTGTTTTAATTGTCTCTTTAGCCACTGTAGATTATTAATCATGATCTTGCGCTTAGTACTCAATGAAAATCAAATGGAGTCGGCAATTCTAGCTCTTAATTTGTCTCAAAACTGGTATTATACGGAGTGAAGTACCTTTAGTTTCATTAAGTTATCCAAAAACCCAACATAGTGTGGGATGACAATTGGAAGAATGAGAAGAGCTTACTTTAGATATTCTCCTCACGAAACCGTTTTTTAAATTTTTCGAAATCAGTCTTTAACCCCTTAACTGCCGATTAAAAGTTAAGCGATTCGCTCTCCAGTGCCACCGTTTTTCATATAAGCACGGGTATGCGGTGTATTGGGGGGAGGAAGGAGGAAAAACATAAATTTGCAAATTTTTCTCTGAAATAAGTAAATTTTTCGCAAACACTGTCAGGGGCATTTTATCACATTTCAAGGCATTCAGGTTAGTTCTAATGATAGCAGCGCAAAGCGAAGGTTCGTATTTCGAAACGACGTATATATATATATCGGGGCACTTAAAACACCATTTGATTCAGACGGATATATACGCCGGTATCATTTAAAGGATTAACACCTTTATAAAATTTTTATATGATGTAATTCAAGAAATCTATTCTTTAGTTTTGCGGCTATTTTATGGTATTGGAACAAATTTCCTCCTAATGTAGAGTAAACAAGCAACCGTATCGTTTTACATTCGAATTTGGTTGAGAAACATTTAGAATCTTCTCGTACCACTTCTTTAAGAAAAGGATATCCCATAACGTTTATAGACTAAAAAAAATGTTTTCTAAGCAACTTCAAAGGTTTCAGAAGTCTTTTCTTATTTTTTTAAGCAAGAACAAGCCTGTGCATGATATCTATTGTAGAAAATGTTTCTATCGAGTCATTTGGTAAGCTTCGTACAAGCCATAAATAATTTGTACCAGGTCCTAATATAGAGTTGATCTGGTATAAAAATAAGGAAAAGAAATATATAAATTACAGCTGATGTTAGCTTTGTTAGCTGTTAGAAAGATAACGTCTTTGCACTGTATTGTATTATACGTTCTTTCCTGTATAAATATTGGGTTGATGCATAATTATCCGGCGTTTATATCAGCACGTTTTTCATCAGTGAGAAGCAGCGTTTTGTTAATTATTTTTGTGTAAAAATTATATTCTCTATTGTTTTAGAAAAATGCGTGTCGAAAACCATTGCCACATTCGCCATATTATGCCCTACCACTTCGAGAAAGGATGGAAAGCAGCACAGTCATTTCGCGATCTCAACGAACTTTTTGGCAAAGGAACAATCAGCGAAAGTCAGTGTAGGGAGTGGTTTGCCCGTTTCAATCAGGTAATAACCAGGTTGGAGGACAAGCCAGGGAGACGTCGGCCATCGGATTTCGACAATCAGGCTCGGAATCGACGATGACTTTGTGGCCGATGTCAAGTGTGGATCGCCTCTAAGAATCGTGTCTTCTTCTCTCGTGGAATCGACCGTCTGCCAAGCAAATGGGAAGCAGTAATTGAATTAGACGGTGACTACGCTCCCGAATAATCATTTACACATGTTTTTGTCAAATATTGTTATTGATTTTGTTAAATAAAATTTGTTGAATAAACACCGGATAATTATGCATTAACCCAATAGTATGATAATTACAATACATAATACAAGCCTTCCAACTATAAACTCAGTATTTATATCGTACATACACACAGTGTACAATTCTTTTGGTAATTTTCGCATCTTTTTTGTGGTATAAATATTAAATCATAATATGCTAATATATATAAAATGTTTGAATTAACTATCATCTGATATGTTCTTAAGAGTAACAAATGTGAAAAACAATATACATGGTAGTTTCAATTCATAATCGGCTTTAGTATACAGATCTGTAGGGTTATTTTTTTGAAACAAGAATTAATAAAAATAATTCTATGCATTCGGAAATATTTAGATATAAAAAATAATATTCGTACTCATTAAATTTTGAATGTATTTTTTCCATACCTAACTATAAACAAAAATGTGATATAAAGAAAAGAAATCAAGGAGATGTGTGATACAGAAAAAGGACATATTAAGGAACAAAAAAAACATGTATAATAAGTAACAAATTTTATTTACAATGGGAAATTTTTCAGTCAGGAAATACATGTTTTGTAATAAGACACTTACTATTTTTAAAAGACTCTTTGTTTCAATTGTATTTTTTTCTTAATGTGACTAATATTATTTTTAAAATGCTCCTAATTTTTGAAAAAGATTTGTTTGAAAATTTCAAAGATTTAAAATATCATTTTTACCATTTAATAAAATAAAAAATCACACGCATATTTTTCGTAATATTTTTTTAGTTTAGATTTGACAGTTTATTTAATTGTTCAGCATTGCAAAAAATGTTTTCAATGGTTTTTCAGAACAATTTCTGCAGAGAAATTTAAAACTTGTTTCCCCCTTTCTTTAAAGATTCTATTAAAAAACTTCTGTGTAAAATTTTTTATGTGACTTTTAAATGTGAGTAGAAATTTGATAAAAGCTTTAAATAAATTTAAAAATTGTAGTGTGCAGCTTAATTTAAAAAAGTAAACTCAGCTTAAATTTATACAAAAAAAAAATTAAAAGAAAAATCTTGACAACTCAACAATGAGGGCTTTCTTCAAAGAAAATATGACATAAATATATATTAGAAACACTTGGTACTGAATTTAACTATGAAGTACTAATAATAGAAATTATAGCAATTTGAGTCCCATGAGCGTACGAATCCTTAAACGTAAAAAAAAAACATTATTTATCAAATATTATTTATTGTTACATTTATTTTACAAATGTTTTAAATGTGTGGGATTATTAACTTGAATGTGTTGCTTCATATCCGGTCCAATAACTGTTGTAAATAAAGGAAACTATATCTGGAAAGTTCTGAGTTTATGTTTTTTTATATATAAAAGCAAACATTTTAATCTGGATTTTTTATATTTTATTTAAAACTTTGATTTTTTCTGTTGAGGATTTAAGATCTATTTTCAGAACAAAACAATATTTATATACATATGTTTTGTTTTTAAAAAAAGAGTGTAATAAAATCTGTTCGAAGGATTTGAATGTATAATAAATGCGGAAATATTTTTATTCGATAAAGATAATTATTTTTCTTACAAAAATGAATTATACCAACACTTTATTCATTATTTTATAAATTATTAACACATTTTAAAAATTTTATGCAACGAAAAGTAATTCCTTAACAGCTATATTGTGTCTTTTAATCAAGTTTCTTTATCAATTAAGTAGAGTGGTTTCTAGTACTGTGTAGTAAATGCAAATTAACCGTGTTTTCTTCCAATGTTTTCAAAACTTTCATTTCTGAAGTAAGAATAATTTTTCAAAAACAAAGAGTATATTTGTGCCAAAAATTCCCTTATACTTTGATTTAATAATGTATAAAAACATCGAGAAATCCAAAGAAATATATTTTTTCTTTTCTTTCCATTTAGATACCTTCGCTTTTAGATGCAATCGACGAATGTATGAGATTTTGCTTTTTATCTTTATTTTATACAGTTGGCAGTGAAACAGAAATCTATATAAAAGTCATCCCTAAAACCCAGATGCATCTTGTTGGGCAAACTCTGAGCACTTTCGTCGTAGGCAGGAGGAGTATAGTATTTATTGATCGCAAAGAAAGACCGTTGTTTTTCATTTGGAATTCAACCCATCTTTCTGTTCATCGTCAAAAAGATTTCCTCGAGTTCAGAAGTAATGTGGATTGTATCTGTCTTTCGAAGAGATCGATGGAGAATGAAAGCGCATTTGAATTTTATACAATGTATAAATACATTTAAAGTAAGCGAAAAAAGTACTGTTATAGTTTTTTTTTGTGTTGATAAATTTCGTGAGTTCCCAAATTTTGATGAGATTTTGGGAAATATCGTGTACTTTTCAGTGTGAAATGCACCCTTCCTCTCCTAATATAAAAATACTTTCAAAATAAAGAAAATATGAGTTTAAAAATACTGAATTCCTACATTTGTCTAAATGCTATTTATTTAAAAAAATGACAAACCTTATAAACTTTTTACAATGAATATCATATAAATTTTGTTTAAGACCCCTCTTTTAAAATGCTTTAGAAGTAGTTTTAGAAGTATACTATTGTTTAAAAGCCTAGGATAATTGGTCTTCAAATAAAGGATTTCAAAAGATAAGAGCATTTTCATTTCAGGTTTCTTCGTAAAAATAGGTTGCTCTTTATACGGTAAATATACCTAAAAATTAAAAATTGCGGTTTGAAAATAGAGGGGTGCGTAATACGCGGAAAATAATGGTAATTTTTCTTTGTAATAATGGTAATTTAGTAATATTTTTCTGTAAATATCAGGATTTAATATTTGTTTATTTTTGACAATTGCGAAACAAAGTATTTCTTTTCTATTGAAGGTAATTTAATTAAAAAAAATATCCGGTTAACAGAAATTGTGTCTCAAAGCAAGCCATAACCATCTGGATGCTACCATAATTATCTTTAAAAATAATTTAACAAAACATTAAATATGATTAGTAATAAATTTAATGGTATACCTAATTAATAATTATGATAGGAAACAGAAAAAAAGGTATAAAAGGTTTGCTTTTGCTATTTGCTTTTCATTTCTTAAAAATTGATTAGAAATTTTTAATTTTTTTGCCTTTGAAATTATTACTTTTAAAAAAGCATAAAGAAAAAAATAAAATTAAAATAATAACATCAGCTCTTTTTAAAGAAGCATTTTCAAAAATATTTCAATTCATTTATGAAGATTAAAATTTTATATTGAATTTTTTTTTAAATTTCTCGAGGAAAATCCGGATGATACGAAATATTATTAAAATTAAACGTACATTTGGCCTCCCACTGATATTAAAGGCAGACAGAGCTTTCAATGAACTTAGAAAAGAATATGTACCACACTTTTAAGGGATATGGTTAAGGAGCAAAAAAGTTCTTAATAAGCTTTTATAGTTCTTACATAGAGCCTCCATTTTTTGATTAAAATACTTTAACAATTATCACGAAATCTTCTCTGTTCTAAATCAAATTTAATGGAACTTGTAGGGAAAACAATTACAATGATAAGTCTGTCAAACTTTAGACATTTCACTCAGTCTAAAGGAAACGATGGAACTCCAAAAAAGTATTTCGAATTAAAACCTTTTTTCTTTTAGAATACCTTTCTCGTTTACTAAAATAATGGTACTTATGTATTATTGCAGAAATTGCCAACTCCATTAATAACTCGCCAAATTACCAACTCCGATATCCTATGCGTCGTAAGCGTTGACTTGGCAATCATGTGTTTCGTTTTATATAATGTTGCCAATAGGTTGTAAGTACCAAAATAATTGATATATATTTATATTTAAAATTATATTTAAGGGTACTGTGTGTATTCTCTTATTCTTTTAAGGTGATATAGTACCCTAAAAATCATTAAACTGTCGAAAATTTTTTTATTGGCTTATTTGATAAACCGAATATTTATAAATATCCCTGTAAAATTCCAAAGCTTTACCTGCATTCTTCATTAAGTAATGGAGCAATGTTTGATGCTAAACAGCAATTACTACGTCTTCATTTCAGATTATCTGCTAGAAAAGAGCCTGATAAAAATGAATTAATTATATTTTTCTAATGCGCATCAATGAGATTGACATTATATATGCAGTAATAAATCATTTTAAGAAAGAATTGTGCAATTAATACAAAAATTCTAGTTTGTGAATTATTTACTGAAGATCAAATGGATTTGGTCAAGATATAAAAGTTGTGCGTGCTTTTTATGATATTATCATGAATGAAATTAAAACTTCAAAACGGATTCTCCCAAAACACAAATACTAAATCTCATTTTGATAACTCACATAATTAAAAATCTAATTCGAAAGAATAGAAAAATTCTCCCATTTTTATATATTTGTTTTTGGTGATATATATATATCCCATGTGTGCGAGATTCAACACTTTTATTATTAAAATATTTTAAGATATTTATTTAAGCAAATGCACATATACAGTTCATAGATTTTGATGTATTTTCCCTATAAATTGTAATTTGATTTTGCTTTCATTCGTGTACAATATTTAACATGCGAAGGCTTTTAAAATCGTGGAAATAAAAAATAAAGGCATAAAAATCCTTTGCACATGTTGTGCATTAGCTCTGAGCATGGAATTAGCTCTGAAGTGTGTGTATTTATTTTTTAATATATTTATTAAGATAAAGTTTTATGAAATATTGATCTTTCATTCGTTTTTTCTATGTATTCATTATGGCAGTATACTGTTTAATTGCTCTACATTTGTGCAATTTTTTATGGTAAGCAGTTTTAAATAAGCTAATTAACATTTCATAAAAGTTTCAGACTATTCAATAAATATTATATCACGCTATTCATGGAATGAAAACTTCAAACTCATATTTCTCAATGTTGAATTTTTGTGCATATACTGTTATTCAAAACCCTAAGGCTTTTTTGATAATTGAAGTATGGGTTTGAAATTTTTTATACATGTTCTGCAATGTATGTTTTGTAAAACTGTGCATGGAATTAGATCTAACATGTTTAGTACTTTTTCCAAAAAAATTTCAAAATCAAAATTAATGTTTTCTTGGGAATTTTTGGAAGTTTAACTATAAAAAAATTTATAAAAAATTAAAGTGAAGCAGCAGAAAAAAACCCATGCACAGTTTTATGTAGTATATTATAAGGTACTTGGAAAAAAATTCTGAAAGAAAAGAGACAGATTTAAAAAAGCCTTAAGGATTTAAAAAATGCTTAAAAAAACTAAAAAAAGTTAAATTTTACAAACATTTTGCAACAACATAAATTTTTTTTGTATGGAATTATTATTAAATATTAACCTTTATAGAGTACAATTAAAACCAAATATCAAATATTAAAAATAAAAAAAATTGTGAACATGGTACCATATCGCTATAACTTTAAACATGCTAGGCGATTTTTTAATGTGAGAAACACTTTTATTGAAATGTTTTTAAAATTAATTACTTAAAACTGAGCAACCTGAATACTATTGAAATGTAATGAAAATTTTTAAAACTATGCTTAGTCTGTTAATTTAATTATAAAACATTTTTTATAAAACAAAATATGTAAAAGTTAAAACCTAATATAAATTTCTAAGTTTACCTACCGAATATTGATTGAAGTAAGATTTTCATTTAATACTAAAACCTATAAAAGCATTTTAAATAAATTGAAAAACAGTTTTAAACTTCCACCAATTTTTTCGTATAATTTTGAGTAACAATTACAGCAATTCTTTTAAATTTAAAAATAGTTTTCTTTTAGTTAATGAAGTGAAAATAAAACAACACAAATAACACGTATTTTGTGTCTTGTGCAGTCAGTTATTTTTTCTATAAATTTCAATATACAGTAGTTTAATATCTTTTTCATCATTAATCTCAGAAAATTTATTTAATGCTTACAAAAAAATCTTGAAATCTTAGGAGAATATGTATTTTAATTACTGTAAAGTAGTCGGTAGCTGATATGTTCATCATATAACTGAAATACACACTCTTAACAGATAAATATTTTTCTTGCTATATTGGAAAGATATAAAAATTACGATAAATATATTCTTATTATTAATGATACAATCTGGTGCATATATATTGATTTGACTATATATTATCTATCATATCCGGGTATTTACTTATTATCGCAACCTATTGGTGACATTATATGAAACGAAGCACATGGTTGCCAATACAGCGTTTACGACACATAGGAAATCAAGATTGCCAACTTGGCGAGTTATTAATAGAGTTGGCGATTGTTTCGAAAATTCGTAAGAACCCATACACGTATTAGCTTGACTATATTTTATTCTTATAATCTAAAATCCGTGAAGTTTTAAAGATAAAATAAGGTATTTCCTTTTAGTATTATAAAGTCTTTTTTCTCAGAAAATGCATATGTTATTAAAAAAATATATTACTTACCACTAGTTTTAAAGTAAAGAAATCTCAAAGAAAATATTTTAAATTCAACTTTTTGAAATCCTATAATATTGTAATTTGTTTCTAGGAAATGCCCATTTTGTACCCATTCAAAGTTTTCTTCCATTGAAATACATATACATCAAATATTTACTTTTCAGAATAAATTGATTTCTAGGTTTCTGAAAGTAATTTAAGATTTTATTATCATATAAATCACATTTCATAAATGTAAATTTTTGTACTTAGAAGAACAAATTTACATTTTAGCATATTCTTAGGAAAATTTTCAGCTGCGAAGCGTGTTAATGAGTTTGAAGCCAATGCCTAGTCTTAGTGGTTTTTATTATAATGAATTTCATTAAATCTTGTATTTTGTGCAGTACGTTTGCTGAGTTATTGCATCATATAATAATTTATAAGTTATGCAAACTTGTATTTCAAATTAAACGAACTTCTCGTTTTTCGTGTTGAAAACTGTAAGAGGAAGTATATTTATTTCTACCATGTTTTCTAAATAAGGAGAAATCTTGTTTAAATAGAAGCTAGCCAACACAGATCTGAGGGAAATGTTTTATTTAGTATACCCGACGTATATATATAAATGTAAATTGGATATGCATATGTTTAAATTGCATTCAAGTTGCTTAAAACAAATATTAGATTACTTTGGAATTGAAGTCTACAACTTCGAAGTATTTTAAACAGGAAGAACTTTTAAATTATAATGATAATAATAAAAAGAAATACGTTATTATGTAACTTTATATTAGAGTATAGTTTTTTCATAGAAAGTTGAAACTGGTAGTTACATTATACTAAAGTTCAACAAAAATAGTTTCATATTAACAAAATAATTAGTTACAAAAATTTTAAACGACTTTAAATATAGTTAAATCAATGGATTTTTTAATGTACTAGCTGTTACCCACCCACTTCGTTGGATATTTAATGAAGTTGTATAACTATTTATTGTTTGTAATGATTGATGAGGAATCTATGTTCTAGTACGAAGCATTCTTATAGTCCACGTCTCTTGATTTAAAAAGGGTGGACTTGGATTTCTAAAATTTAAGTATATTTATCTTTTATAATCCCCATAACCGCTTCCTTGGAAGTTGATTTTTCTTAAAACTCGCTCTTAGAGAATCTCTAATTATCAAAATAAACATGCTTTAGAAATTAATTTAAAGACAGTAGCTCTAATAGTTCAAAAACCAAATTTTTGTTTTTTACGTCCTTCCTTCTGAGAGTGTTTTTTTTTAAACCCGGTCTTAGCAGATAACCCATAAAACCCGTTCTCGACTGAACAACAGAAACATATCGACCAAATTTCAATTCTGTTGGTCTAATAGTAAGAAAACGCTAAATTTTTTGTAAAATGAACCTGCAACCCCCTTAGGAGTCAATTTTGGAAACCATTCTTGGTATATCTATATTTAATAATAGAAACTTGTCATCCAAATTTCAATTCTGTAGGTCTAATAATTCTGAAGATCTTGTGCTTAGAGAGTGAGTGAATGGGTAATTGAGTGCGTGTGTGAGTAATTTTTCTTCTAGTTATATGTAGAAATTGAGAATTTTTTTAAATCAAAATCTGTCCCGAAAAGAGTTTAATTAATTTTGTATCCAAATATATTCAGTTGCAGAAATGTTTCACATATTTTTGGAAGAAAGATTACTTTGAATCTAATTAAAAACTCGTAATTTTCTGAGGAACATAACAATTTATATTCAAAATGGGTCATATAGATCTTGATATTTATATTTTTTGTATATGCTGTAATTTTATTGTCTATGAATAACTTATAATTTTACTGAAATATTATGCGCAGTATAATTTTGAATTTTGAAATTTTCTAAATCTAGACGAAAAGCATGAAAAAAAAAATTGAAAAATTACTATTGCAAAAAAAATTAGAAAAAAAAGCAATGTTTTAAATATTAGGTCTTTCTTATATCTTACATAATAGTATATTGATAATTTTTCGAATTACTTTAATTGTTATAATTCTGGAACATCATATGCTATGAAAAGTAAACAAATTATATCATCTTAACTAAATATCTAGGACAAAACATAATTAAGATCACGAGTAAGATAAAAACAATATTTTCAAAGTTTATTGGATTTTGCATGCTCGTAAAAAATCTTTTTACTAACCATTTAAGGAAATTCTGCATATATTACATACATAAAAAAATCTGCTTTAAAGAATATGGCGAGGTAAAAACTGTATTACATGAAAAACGTTTATTTAATTTTTAATGTAAATACATAATAAATTTAATGATGCATTTATTAGGCACTTAAATAAGTTAACTTTCTTCTTTAAATTCCTTTATAAAAGTTTAATGCAAATTTTACACATCGTATTATAATAGCCCAGCATAAAAACTTATGAAATTTTCAGTATCTGCAACATTGCATTTTAATCATATATTAATAGAAAATATTTGTGAAAAAGTGTAAAAATGGGACATTTCAATCTTTTACAAACATAAACGTTACCACATAAAAAAGAAAAACTAAAATGATAATGAAAAATATTTCACTTAATGCACATTTTTAGAATTCCGACTTGATACCAGGTTTAAGACGGAACTATTTATTCATTGATTCAGCTATTATTCGCAAAGTAGAATTCTCTGTTTCACCCCCATTTTTTTTCAGGGGGAAAAGGGTTTCTGATTCGCTGCTCTTTGATAGACCTTTCTTCTGAGTGGTTTGGAGAATTCTCATAATTCACCAGTTTGACGGGGAACGTATGGTATATGCTCATTTGTCATATTTCTACCGGATATTTGACCCAAATGATGAATTGATAGGAATTGGAAATATATTATTTTTAGTGCTCGTGTTTCGCGTATCCATACTGCATTCAAAATGCAAGGTATTTGAATATTTTCTTTCCACTTCACATGCGGTAAGCTTTTAAAAAAAATCCTTGACATTTTTGTATGAATTGAGGTTTTATGTTTTGGAGCTTTAAGGATTTCGCGACCGACGCTTGATATATGTATTAAAAAGTTATTCTCACATATGAATTCCGAAAATGGAATGTAATACGTATGTATTTAGTTTTGAAAAATATGATTCTATTAATATCGATTTTTATGTCTATTTAATGGCTATATGTAGATATTTAATAAATGGTTTTGGATACTTGTTAATATTACCGTATTATGAAAATAAAAATTTAATGAAATGTAGATATGAATTATTTCAATTTTAGAACATTTCAGTGAACTCGGGTATAAAAAAGTTAATTTTATGGTGTACAAAGATATATTCAGGTACGACAAGCTATTTGTACAACCCTCTGGATATTGAAAAAATGGTGAAGCCTAAATAGAAAGTACAATTGCCTTTAAATTATAGCATTCCAATGAACGAGTGTGTGACTGAATGAAAATTAACGTCGCACTGTTCAGCTACACGAGAGCTTTGGGCGACGGACCTCGTAATTTTGAACCATGGTCAAGTGACGAGGACAACACCTTAGCTGGTACCCCTCTCCTAAGTACCACACCACACTAACGAGAGGACGTTTGGGCTCTCAACGGATTTAACGTGCATCGCTCTCCTATACGGCGGGTCTTTAGTGGTACTGTGCTCGAACTAATGACATACCTGACATGATCGATACCTTGACCACTTGGCTACCACGGCCATTCCAGTGAACGAGAATCACACTATGAAGCAACCCGAAGGTTATTGGCAACGGACTTCGTAACTTTGAGTCTCGACGAAGGGATAGCCGGCATCTCTCTCCAAACTACTACACCACGACAACGAGAGGACTTAGAAATTTACAGAATTAACCTGCATCCACCCCTCTGCATGGTGGGTCTTTAATAGAACAAGACCTTTGCTAGGTTACTATGCCTAGTTGCTATGGTTACGAACTCATGATACGCAGGACACAAGTTCGCAACCATAGCAACTAGGGCCACCGCGGACCCTATAGTATTCCAGATGTCGTTTCAAAAACTTGAAAAATAAAAATAAAATTTAAACTAAAAGAAATTGAGTCGGAAAATTCTGAGTATTAAATACGAAGACAGTATTTTGCAGTTTTACTTTTAAAACACCAAAATGTGACTTTTCGATTTCATTTCCTGTCCTGTTGGTATTAGCTGTAGATCATTTTTGATAATGTGAATTTTTCATTCGTCAGA
The DNA here is from genome assembly GCA_019973975.1 of Trichonephila clavata. Taxonomy (NCBI): domain Eukaryota; kingdom Metazoa; phylum Arthropoda; class Arachnida; order Araneae; family Nephilidae; genus Trichonephila; species Trichonephila clavata. The sequence goes on from BMAO01023989.1 coordinate 25,604, forward strand.
TTTTTAAATGTCACCTTTGAGCAGCGTGTAAACTACAAATTCTGTGTTTTGCTCGACAAATCAACTTGTGACGTTCGAAATGCTGAAAAAAGCAAACGGAAACTACTTCAGAACCAGATGATTTTTACCTGCTTCCATGGCTGAAAATAAAATTGAAGGAACATCGTTTTGTAGATTTAGAAGAGATGATCGAATATGCGACGAAGCTACTAAAGGATCTCTCAAGAAATGGATTCCAGAAGTATTTTAACAATTATACGAACTCTAGAACAAGTGTATGGATGCAAGAGGGCAGTGATTTGAAAGACAGTAAGATTATGTAATTGCTATACTTTTTAAATAATTTGTAATTGACCTATTCTGGAAACTTTTTGACCCTACCATGTATATTCTTCTTAATTTCATTTGAACAATTTTAAAGTGTTTTTTTTTCATTGCATATAAACTATTTATTATAGAAACCTCAAATTGCACTACTTCTGTTACAATACAGATTTTTTCCCCACTTACACGTACATTGGCATAATCAAAAATTAGTTTTCATGCAGTCAATAATTTAGTAATACGAAATGCATAATATACAGTATAAAATCTAAAATTTTATAATATATAATATAAAATTTCTGAACAAAGGTATAGAGATATATCGTTTGTTTTCCGAGACATGGAATAAACACATACAACTTCTTATGTGTGCTTATTCCAGTAAAATGCAAACACAAAAATGAAAACAAAATAGTTTTCTCCAATTTTTCTCGCATTTTGAGCTTTAGAAAAAGGGCAAAAATATAATCTGTCAGAAGAAATAAACATTTCATATCAATAGATAAATTGATTTTGATGTTTTTTGTAAATATTTAGTTCTTTTCGTAACCGTGGAATGTGTGCAAAACATCTCCTGGAAAACGTTACTATTTATTTGCTTGCCTGCCTTTATTTTTTAGATCAACATAGTTGTTAGAGTCTGCTGTAACCTTTTCTGGAAATGAAATTTCCTCTCCACTTTAAACTTTAAGAAGGAAATAGGTAAACATTTTAAAATATTTATAAATTATTGTTTCTTTAGACAGTCACTTATTATTGTTTAACTTTTATTACTTAAATGAATTTTTATTAACAAAAAAGGACATTTTATCAGACTATACGAACATCAACATATTTGACAAGAGATGAATAACGTTACATATATTATATACATATATCGAATTATAATAGAGCTATTCTGTTTTAGCTATATTACATTGATCTTATTTTCACAATCAGTTTCTTACAATATATACATCTTAAATATTGCATTAACCAACATAGAGTTTAAATCTGCAGATTTTGTGAAATAGTTATTTAGCTAAATACATTTAAAAGTCACATTATAATACTTCAAATATAAATGCTTACCATATAACGCTAAATACATTGATGAACAATAATTTAATCAGTAGTGTAATTTTTAAGTAGAAATGCTCGAAATTTTTGAAAAAGCTTTGTTGTCACCAATGCTATGAACATCCAAAGCAATAAAAAAACAAAATATCAATCATTGGCATGACCAAGTAATTTTTTAGCGCGGTTTTCACATGTTGTATTTGACAATAATGCAACTATGAACTTTTTACTAACAGAAAGTAGTACTGTAACACTCCTCTAAATGTACTACTATTGAGCTGAAAAGAAATAATGACACAAATCTGTATCAGCACTATAAAAAAGCAAAACTAGCAAAATTCAGGAAAGTTTGTAGGAAAATTCGGGAAAACTATGGAAAAATTTTAATATGATTCGGCTCATCTAGGGAACAAATGCGACCCAATGCCGAAAACCCGAGGTCAATTGGTTGCTTATTGGCTGAGAAAAAGGTACGACAAAATATGGAACGAAGACGAAAACGAAATTTGCGTCCTAATAGCGCTTTTGTTCCACTACGTGAAAAACGCGCTAATGATTCACAGACGCATATCTGGGCAAATACGCCTAGTGGGATGTGAAAACTCTCAAAACGTGTGCAATCAGAATGTGTGGTGTAATACTTTAATAACAAGGAGGATGAAAGGCACCTTTAAAGGCATTTACAGCAAGTTCATGGATCATGGCTGGGCAAATCATTTGATAAGCCATCAAACTTGATAAACAAGCATGTAACTGAATACAGCATGACGTGCATCTTAAAAGTGTTTAATCGATAAAATTATCGTTTAACGGGTTCGGAAAGTCTTCCAAACCATAGGTACATCAGTAAGAAAGGTTGAGAAGGCTTACAAAATACATTGAAAATTGAGGATTTATATATTGTCGTGCATGCTAAAATAAATCAATACCAGACTGGGGAATCAACATGTAATAACCTACCGTGCGAGCATAAAGGAACACTAGGATTGGAAGAACACTAGCCGTTGTACAACAAAATAATCTAATTTATTCCCAATATTAATCACCATACTAATACAATCGATCCAGACCAAGAGATGCCCTCAAATAATCACTAAGTTGATAATAAACGAGGTAAGCGAGATATGTGAAAATACACTCATGTCCATAAATTAAGGATAATGAAGATCAGGCAAAGAAAGAGACAGAAGCAAAACAAATTTGACTTATTTGTAAAGTCTATTTATTAAACAAAAGGAAAAGAGCAAAAAAGATGCTATATGTTTGACATAATTAATAAAAATTGCGATTTTTACTCCCTGGAGCAAATTTGAAAAAGAACTTATTTACAAAAAACAGTATAACATGGTTAGTATGATGGTTAATACGGAGTATGTCTCCCGGACGATGCAATACATGCCTTACAACGCTTACGCATGCTGAGTATCAAATTATCAATCTGATCTTGGGGAATATTACACCACTCATCAAGCAATGCCCTCCGATGTTCCGGTAGACAGATGGGAGGGGGTTGACGGGCTGCAATTCGTCGGCCAAGCATATCCCACACAGGATCTATTGGATTCAAGTCCGGTGAGTATGCTGGACAATCTATACGGGTGATATCCTCCGATTGAAGGCATTCATCTACAATGTCTGCACTTTGAGGACGAGCGTTGTCATCCATAAACAGAAATTCAGCACCCATGGCACCCCGAAACAAACATACATGTTGTTCCAGAATAACATCCCGATAGATTTGGCCTGTCATCGTTACACTCTGAACATTCAAGTCAGTTCTGGAACCAAGAATAATTCCTCCCCAAACGAGCCATCCTGCACCACCATAACGGTGTCGTTTAATGGTGTTCTCTTGGTGGTAACGGGTACCTGGCGCTCTCCATATGAAAGTCCGGCGAGAATCAGACTGCAAACTAAACCTGGACTCGTCGGAGAACATCACACAAGACCACTGTTGCGGTGTCCACAATGTATGCTCTCTACTCCAGGTTAATCGCAGGTGACAGTGAGTTGCGGTAAGGGGAACACATCTGACAGGCCTACGAGCATATGGACCAATGTGCCCTAAGCGTCTGTACACGGTCTGCCTTGAAACTGTCGTACCGGTAGCTGAAGAGAGCTGACGAGATAGGTCTGATGCTGTGCTCCGTCTGTTTCTTTTGGCAGTAACTGCCAAATACCGGTCCTCATTCGGCGTTGTAACTCGGGGGCGACCTGTGCTGTAACATCTACTCACATTACCATCATCTTGGAATCGTTGCCAAAGCCTGGAGATGACACTCTGGGCGATTCCAAGTTCCTCGGATACTTCCAGCTGGGTACGTCCACATTCCAGTCGTCCGATAATTCTACCACATAAAAAATCATCCAAATGCTTCCTTTGTGCCATAACTATGCGGTTATTGCACTGAAAGGCTTTTAAAGCGCTTGTGAACAATTTTACTTCTTTGCCACCATTCCTTATATACCCCTCTCTTACACTCTCGTCATTGTGACGTACTATCCGCACCATCTGGTGGTTTCCTATAATTTGCATATTCTTTTTCAAGATGTGTGTGATAATTCTACAGGTGACATTTTTATTTTAGAGTTCAATTTCTGTGTGATTCTGAATTATCCTTAATTTCTGGACATGGGTGTAGTTATACTAACCATACTTACTCAAGGCGATCACTTCGACTTCTTATCAATTTAATCTCAGTGACAATCGTTACCTTAAGTAATTCAATTAGCAAATATTAATTAGCCACGATTCATCTTCAATTTGATTAATCTCTGCTCCGATAGCAGACTAGCCTCTCTCCCTTCTAACTTGAAAACCTAGACTATACATAGTAGTCTTAATTAACATAATCATGTTCTCCTCTTCAAAGCGGGGTTTTATAATAATATAAGTTTCAAAGACCAGAGAAATTCCCCAAAAGGATTATTAGTAGAAGAAGCTAAGATAGAACCGTCAGAAACAGCCTTGTATTTCATTTGATAACAGCCTGGAAGCCTCCCTAAAGTAGCTTATTCACCTGAATTCTGCATCTTCTTGACAGTTGTTTATAGGTGTAGGTTTTTAGTCCTGCGTAAAGAGCACGAAGACTGAATGTCTTGTCATTGAGATTACGTTTTCTTTGTGATGAGAGTCGTTTCAAACTCCCTAGTGATTCTCAATGGCAGTTGATATGGGAGTGTATATATATAAATTGAGGATCTTTTTCATTTCGCTCAAATCAGAAGAACAGTCTACTTCGATCATTTTGACATGTATTTCTGGAGAGGCATTATGATTAACGAGTAGACCAGTGGTCTCTAACCGATGGTCCGTTACAAAATTCTGATGGTGCGCAGAAAAATTGGAGCATTATTTATATTGTTAAGAAGATTCAGGTTCAGAAATGAAGAGCAACATAATGTATTATGGGATGTGGATAGTATGTTTATAAAAAAATTAGCATTTACTTTTAAAGCTAAATTCCTTCCAAGTTTAGCAACTTTTTAGCTACTTTTGCTGGAGTTTCTCGCGATATTAGGAGACCGCGGTAGTCTAGTCTTAAGATAACGGACTCATGGCTAGCCTGTCATGAGATCGAGCCATGATCCGCCGTTTAAGAGCGATGCACATTAAGTCTGTCGAGAGCTCAAACGTCCTCCTGTTGGTGTGTATTGGAAGTTAGAAGAGGGGGAGGTTGTCCTCGTCACTTGGCCATGGCTCAAAATTACAAGGTCTTCGCCAAAAGCCCTCGTGTAGCTGAATAAGGTGACATTAATATTCCCTCACTTGCGATATCATATCCATTTCAGTGATATTGAAATGTAATTAGAAATGCAGTGGCAATATAGCTATAGTTATCCACTTTATAGTGTCCAATCATATCAGTGACCTGCAAATTATAAAATTATACATTCAGTGATCCATGATGTTCTTAAGTTCGACGACCGTTGGAGTAGACAGTACTCAAAATTTTCGATGGCGATTACTGTCACCGGAAATCACTATTGGGATAATTCTTTTCAGGAGCGTTTTTCCTGAGGAGTCATTTTTATAATTTTAGTTTTCTTACAGACGTATCGCTAGACCTCATATTTTTTATCGCAGGAGCTTCAAGAAAAGGATAATATCACTAGAAATAAATAATTAGCTTACGTTCCTGATTTAAGTCCCAAGATACAGGATTAGAATATTGTTTGACACATGATTGTATCCACTATAAAAATACACTCAATTTAAATGTGAGCTCATTCACTATTGAATAGTCTTTCCTTAACAATTGTTGAACATTCTAACATTGAGTGTTAGGGAATGGTTCCAAGATAGCCATAGCCCTTATGGGTGGTAATATTCCTTACTAAGGAATATCTATTTTTGAACTCTCTAGAGCAGAAAATCATTTGTACTATTGTGACTTCTTTAATGAAATGTGTTTTATATGCTGTATATATTTAATCACTTTTACTCTAGAAAACAGTTGATTACGTTTTGCACACAATAGACGTTAATAAGACATTGAATGAAGAACAAATTACTTAATTGAAAAATGAATCAATTAGGTGAACTACAATTTCAATGATTAAAAAAATATTAAATTTGTAAAAAAATAAAACTAATAAAAAACAATTTGAGTGTATTTTTAGTAATAACATTCAAGTTACTTTTCTTATTTGAGTTTTTTATGTTCTTAAATGATACAAATTGATCAATATATTCAGTGATCAAGTCTTATATAATTTGTACTGAGATGAAATTTTAAGAGAGAGACTTAAAATAAAAGAAATATTTACATGAAGATTATTAATAAATTAAAGGTTATTATCAAACATTTTGATTAAAACTACATAGTAGTACGATAAGCTAAAACGTGTGTAAGGTAGTGTAATTGATGTCTATTATTGCTCCACAATTCTCAGTATTTCCTATCGAACTGTCCTATAACACAATCAATAGATTCCTAAGTGGCAGGGGGTTCCACTTCTACAAACTTTCTCCATACGTAAAAGTATTCCCACGTAACATATCCAAAGCCTTGTTGATCCAAAGTATTACGAAATGCAGTCACGAGTAAAGAGGAAAATATTTTTATTTTTTGTTCTGAAGCTGTTTTCCGGATTTAGCACCGTGCACGTGCTGAGAATCGAGATGTCCATTGGCTGGTGAAGAAATGCCATAGGAGATATCGCTTAGAGACTGAAAACACCATTTCGCTCAATCTCAGTTGATCCGGAACAAGATCCCGGGTTTAAATTCCTGGGAAAAAATGAAAAAGCGCTTGCTCTGTATTCTCGTGGAGAATCATAAATCATCTGGAATGTGTGGTGCTTTCGTTCTTTATCGCCGGCTGGTCTTTGGCATGCATAACCTGGTTAGGTGAATTGCATGTTTGTTGAGGGGGGGCGCAGTTTTATATAATTTATTATAAAGTGTTTATATAAACACACACACCACACACACACACACACACACACACACACACACACACACACACACACACACACACACACACACACACACACACACACACACACACACACACACACCACACACACACACACACACACACAACACACACAACACACACACACACACACACACATTCATTATGGCATTTTAATAATTTAAGAATCAATGCTTGAATAATTCTTTAATAACTGTATTTACTCGAATCTAGGCCTCACTTCCCCCCACCCCCAATGTTAATGCTTCTGAAAATTGTGTGTGTCTTAGAATCGAGGGAAAAAATTCGTTGAATGTGGCAGTTAGAGCATTAATGGTTCATTTATGTATTTAAAAGTTTATAATATATGTAAAATAACTAATTATTCCCATCTTATTAGCTATCCTTTTAAATTTATTTTAATTTCTTAAAATTGGATATCGATAAACCATTTTACATTACTTTCCCCTTTTCACAAAAACTTGTTGAGAATTTGGGGGTGCGGCTTAGAATCAAGTAAATACGTTATTAATTTTATAAGTTGACAAATATACGAATGCAATATGCTGTTGTTATTTGTTATTTTTTTAAAAAAATTTTCCTAATCTCTTATAACAAATTTGTTTTGTATTTCTAACTGTATAAACTCAGATTAATTAACATCAACGCCTAAAAGAATTGAGATTTCTTTGAGCAAAATATCCTACAATTTCTCACCGCAGCCAAGCTAGGAGAATAATAAAAATGTTCGGAAACACTTGCGATCCAAACCCACTGCCTCATTTACAAGTTATTTTCTATCAATATAGCTACCAGATTCCTTTTATACTCCTTGTGTAGCTGGGATAAAGCATGTTAAATTTGTAGGAGATCATAGTAATTACATTAATGTGTAGTGTAAGTTCAGAGTGGTGATTTTTCATCAATTGACCACTCATAGTTCAGAATTATCGACCACACATACGATCTCGTCTTGCTTCTAAGTGCGGCATTAAAAAGTAACCAATTTTAAATCCATTGTTAATCTATGTATAAAACGGTGCTATTATCTCTCTCTCTTCTACTTTTTACTTAAAACTATATTTAATTATAGAACAAAAGACCTATCTTACTTTTTTATCCCCTTAACAGCCAATTAAAAGTTACGCGATTCGTTTCACATTGCCACCGTTTTTCACATAGGCACGCGTTTGCGGTGTATTGAGGGGGAAAGCAAGGCACAAATAAGCAATTGATCCTTCACAGCTATTGTCAAGGTCATTTTATTGCATTCCAAAGCCTTTGGGATAGTTTTACAAATAGTGCAAAAAAAAAAGAATCGTATTTTGTTAGGACGTATATATACGTCCGGTGCACTCAACGCACCGGTTGAGAGAGACGGATATATACGCTGGTGGCAGATAAGGGGTTAAATAATTTGAACTGCCGAAAATAGTTTTTAATAACATCATATTATTGGATTGAAATAAAATACTATTATGTATTTTAAAGTTAATCATCATTATTTGTGTTTTTATTTTTTTTAAAAATAACACATGTCCTAATTTTTTTATCAAAAAAATTGTTTCAAATGAATATTAGATATTCAAACAAAATTAATACATCTTTTTTAAAAATAAAAATCAATTCATGCTATTTTGTGTGTGTATAAGAAAGAGATGCTGTGATTTAAATGATGTGCACTGTATATTTTTGTGGTGAATCATACTCAACAACTGTCACCAGTTGTAACTGCATTTTTTCTAATATCATCTTATGCAAAGCATTTAAACATAATCAGAATATAGAAAGTGTTAAATAAATATATATTCGTCGAATAAATATATATATTAGAAGAAAACTCTCGATATAAAATTCAATCTTGTTTTCTGGATCAGGATCATATTTTCTGTGGATCGTGATGTCACTTATCCGAACACGTTGAAAATGACTAAATTCGGTCAAAACAGATATTTTTGTTTTTTATTTTTTCAATAGAGGGATCTTTGTTTTGTTTCTACGTTGCATAAAGGTCAAGTTACAGTCAATTTTATAAAATTAGAAATTAGAAAAATTCTTTGATCTAACTGAAGTGGACATTTAAATTGTTTCAAATCTATCATGGCGAATCTGATAACTGAAAATATTTTAAAGGACTTACTTTTGAATCTGATATTTACTTTATAAATTTGATATTTATATTATTTTTTAGAGAATGTACTAAAATATTTCTTATTGTTTGAATATTTTTTAAGTTATGGCCTGTTATTTAAATAATGGTCTCAAAAAGATTGTCAGATTTCTTATAATGTTTACTTAATCAGATCTAAAATTTTCAAATTTTAATAAAACTGTAAAATTTTAGTACAGTGTCTAGATAAATGCATCTACTTTGTTTTGGTAATACTTTACTGATATAAATTTATTTCTTTTTTCTCTAATTGCTTTGAAGTTTGTCAAAACTATTGCTAAAATTTCACTTATAATTGTAATTTTTGTAAAATTTAGATATTAAAAAAAATATTATTAGTTAAATATTAGCATTTATTGGTATTGATTCCTAAAAAGCGTTTATGATGTTTAAATATGCTATTTTTAAGGAAAAGTACTCCGTACGTGTTCGGATACCTTAAGGACCCCCGTTTAGATGGATATATGTTAAATATGAAGATGTCCTAAATCCCATCGTTAGCTTGGAAGTTCATCCTCGTCACTTCCCTGTGGTTAAAAATTAAAGTTCTTCCCGAATCATCCTTCATCGTGCATCTTCGAAGTACGATGTTAAAAAAACAATTCTTTAGGGTTATAATATCCTAATTGTTCAAGTTGTAGATTAAAAATCAATGATTTGGAATTTGATAATATTGAAGAAAACCTACATCAAAATTTAATTCAGTGAATCCTTAATTCATTATTGATTAAGTTTGTATTTCGAAACACCGCGAGAGATATTGGCAGCGGACTTTGTAATTTAAAATCATTCTCATATGGCAATGATAGCTTTTTAGCCGACAAGCAATGGCACAACACGGCAATGTTAGGATTTTTAGTCTCGACTGATTTAGCGTGCATCAAACTCTGTACATTAACACATCACTCAATAAGTTCTGTGCCTAACTAAAAAAACAAAAACTATTAGGCAAAACTGAGCTTTATTTATCAAAATACTCCACTTCAGGAATGATACACTCAGCCCAGGGCTCTTCAAAATTTTTATAATACCTTTTTCGTAGAACGATTTGTCTTTGCTCTCAAAAAAGGCTTCAACTTTGGCAATCACTTCATTTGAGCCAAACCTTTCCCTGTAGCATTCTTTTAAGGTCTACAAAAAGCCAGTAGTCCCTGGGGGCAAGATCTGGACTGTACGACGAGTGGGAAAGTAATTCGAAGCGCACTGTTTTGCTTGAACAGTGTTTTTTTCCATCACAAAGCAATGTTAACACACGAAATTCTTTTTCATCCATAGTTTCTATGCAAACAAAAGTTGCTTCATTAAAATCTCTGTAACTTTTCAACTAAACAAGATATTATCACAAAATTTTGACACGTGCCGTTTGAAAGTTAGTACTACTAGGTTGAACTAAAGAAAGTTAGAAGGTAGTGGCATCTATATGTTAGGCCCGGGACTTATTAAATGATGTGTTACAAGTCTTTAGTAACATAAGGACTCGAATTCACAATCTGACAGAATCATCAATTGCCCAATTTTGCGACAATTTTCCTTGGCTACAGTGGCTATTAGTGTAACTTCAATGTCTTCGGTAAGTATTTTTGGAAGTTTAAAAAGTGATGTAGAGGTCTGTTGATTGGTCCAATTTAAATCATAGAGTTTATTTTCTAAATTTTACTCTAAATTCTTTTCGAATATAAACAAATGAAAAAATGCAATACTTTACTTTTCAAATATGTTCTTAAAAAAATTGTTTAAGTATTTAAATCCTGATAGGTCTCGCAATTATAAAGGTAAATTTAAATAAAATAGAAAAATAGAAATAAAAATGTAACATCTGTGGGATAGCTTTAATTTCGTATCTGGAAGAATTGAATGTTTGTAAAAACTTATATGATATGTTAACTCTCATGTTTTTTTCGAAAAAGTTACACAGTTTGCAAACAAGAATACTATAACGGCTAAAAAAAATGAAAAGTTGAATCAACATTCAGATTGAACTTTTACAACATTTATTATTCAAAAAAAAAAAAAAATTATACCTTTCTTTATTTTAATTCTTATGATGTGAATTGATTTCCAAATCCGAGGTGAAGTTTTACTAGAAAAACGAAGAGACAAGTTAAATCCTTTTAGAAAACGTCCTCGAGTGTTTTTTAGTCTGGAATAATCTAATCAAAATGCGAGTACATTTTTTGTTTGCCAGATTAAATAAAAAAAATCTTAAAAAAGTGGTTTTTTCTCCTTCTATCTAAAAGGAACTTTTTTTGCTTGAAGCTTTAAATCAAATTTGAAAAATCCAAGTACAAGTTTATTTATGCAAGAAAATTGGTTTATACATTCCTCGCTCTTAGTATTATTTTTTTTTAACATATACTGGTTTGTAAAAATATTCCCAAAGAACAAAATCTTTAATGCTATTCAGGTTTTTTTCATACGAGAAAGATTATCTGCCTTTGTAAAGGTGACACAGGAAAATAATAATAATAAAAAAATTATGCGTCCTTTCTGCTTGAATTCAGTATTTTGAACTTAAATTTCATTCTTTTACTCAAGAGATATTCTTTGCATTTAATTATGGGCATCTGAGTAAAATATGGAATTCAGCTGCATTTCTGTCATCAGGTGTTAAAAAAATTAGTTTTTGAAAATTATTAATTTTTCATTTATTTTAACAATTTTAATTGCTTTTTAGCATGATATAGTATAAAATTGTTCCAGTGATTTTGTTGAAATTTTCTCAAATTTTCACATTTGGTATTCTATTATTACGCTCAAATTATTTTAAATCTATTTAATATGTACAATAATGAACAACTGCTAATGAACAACATATTTATTCTAAGTAACGATTCCCTAAGCCGATAATTATAATTAAACAAGTAATATAAAATTTTTATTTTAGTTGTTTTTTATTAAGAGTTACAATTAATATAAATATGTATATACATTTGACAGAATCACAATAATAAATGACAAAATAGAAAGCGATTTCACTTGCAATTTTCCATTTTCCTTTCTATATATGGTGTTGGAATATTTTTTTTAGTATTTATTCATTAGATAAATTTAATTATTCTAATAAAATAGTACAGCAAAAAGAAATCACTTTTTCAAAAATTAGACCATTCCAAGTGAGTTCGAACCCACAACCTTTGGATTAGCAGTCCACCGCGCTATCCACTGCGCGACAGGGACATAAAGAGCGGATTTCCTTTGTATATATGCTGTTGGAATATTATTTTTGTTTGGTACTGTATATTTATTTTTTAATTTAATTAATGAATTAATGTTTGAAAAATCTACATTAACACGAAGTGTCCTCCACTGCAAGTTTAAAAAATTTATTTGAACTTGTATGTGGAGGAGAATAGAAAGTATTTTAGTAACGACTGAAAATTTGAACAAGATATATAAATATATAAATAAATATATAGGGAGAGCGTGAACTAATATTAGGAACTGAAATAAAATAAGCAACTCTTTTCTTATATCTGCATAAAAAATACACACGAGTTGTTTATTCAATCAAAATGTACTGTGAAGTATGTACAGTAATACATAATTTGTTTTTGTGAAAATCATTCAAGTAAATTCCGTCTTATACGATTAAGTATTGAGAGAAAATTTTTTGAAAGGAATAAATATGATCACAAGCAAGCAGATGGATGAGTCCAAGATGGAAAAAATGTCATTCTAGTTTCGTCACCAATGAGTATGTCACAAGTATTACTTTGAGGTAAAAAATGGTTGAATAATTGTAAATGCTGTAAGAAGGTTCGCTGAGGTTAGTGTGATGAATTTTACACTCCAAGAAAATGCATATGTATTCCTAATATCTAAAATTATAGTCCTTCTAGTTTTAAAGTTTGCAATACTGCCGTAACGACTTTTAATAGTGTGTGGTAAAGAAGTTTAAAGAAAGGGATACCAGTTCATGTGCAATCTTCGTCATTTGAAGATGGTTCAAAATTACCATGCTCTTCACCCCAGTAATCTTGTGTTGAAACTATGAATCAAATCAATAAGAAATATATTAATCACTTCCTGGATTTTCCCGAGCTGAGCTTGGGCACGCGAATCATACCATCAAGGCTAATCCCGAGAGTAGCTCGGGCTCTGTGAAAATTTACACTGCGCAATCGGTTTTTCCCGAATAATTTCACATGTGCTTTTTATGGTTTCGAATGATTGGAAAGTACTACTCGGGGGAATTTTCTGCAAAAAGAGGACGTCCTTCTGCTGAGTACCCGCATCACGCTTGTCTGAGAGACACTTTGTTGACTACATCCTCCCAACAGAGAAGAAAACTAATCCAACACGACAGCGTATTGTTTGCTGCTCTAAGAGAGACAGAAAAGGAAAAAAGGTGAGAAGAGAAACAAGATTTTACTGACCAGATTGTGATGTACGGTTGTATGCAGTACCGTGTTTTCGAATTTATCTTACACTATCAAATCTTGATTAATAATTTCATAATCATTTATGCAAATGCAAAAGATGAAATACAATATGTAATTCAAAATAAAAGTTTGGTATTTTAAGCTTTATATTTATAATTAGTGTGAATTTAATCCAAAGTCTAATGTTTTCTACTATATAGAAAGCCAACTTTACAGGTAAATTACTCATTTAATTAAATAGACTTTTTTACATTCATTTTTAGGAAATTTTGTATGCAAATAGTGCTATTTTGTTAAAAAGCTATGTATGTTTAATAAAAAGCATACAAAAATTGACATTTTTTGATCCAAAATCCAGAAATTCAATGAACCTGGAAGAGGTTAATTAGCAAATGAAATCCTGTTTTATCAGAGCAAAAATTATTTCCTAAAATCTTTATTTAGAAAATCAAATATATTTCTCATATTGAATAAGTTTTATTAAAATATAAGAGAACCAGAAAGAATTAAAATGAAACTTTTTATTAGATTGTTTGGATAAAAGTCATGCCGATTTAAACAAAACAAAACGAAAATTGAAACGCAGCACATTTAGAATTTAGTATACATTCATTAAAAATGTATTCTCTAACTTTTCTCCATTTTCGACCAACTTAAAATTCTGCCCTTCCGGAACCTTTAAAATATTAAGGCGAAACACTTTTCTGCATGATTTACTTTTTCGACCAAAAAGTTGAATCTCTTTCCATTAAGTGTATTTTGCAATGATTGAAATAGAGATAGAAAGGAACCTACGGGCGGGAGGTCTGGGGAATATGATGGATGGGACAGGATATCTCAACTTTTATTGAGTTGTCAAAGGCACAGGAGGTCTCGCATTGTTCTGATGAAACGACGCCCTTCCAAATCCATATTTTTGTATTTTTTAGTAGTTGTCTTCAGATTATCTAACCGGGAGCAATACGTTTACATAGATTGGAGTTCGGCAATCAGTCTCAAAGAGCAAGGCAGTTCTTCAAAAGCGATGGAAATTTATTGTCGAAAAGAAATACAGGATACAGCAGCAATATTCGCAGAATAAATCTCAGAAGACCTTCACTCCTTCTACGACGTTCAGACACAATTATCAGTGTCTAAAATATAAATATGCCAAAGATTAATCACAAACACTCGCGCGTTCTACTCAACAGTCGAAGTAATCACTAGTCGCTTGTCCACTCTTCGATAGTCAAGACAATACTACAACTCGCTAGTCAAAACAATACTACTATACAATTCGGCGAGAGACTCTCTATTTATAGTCTGTACGGAGTTTTCTCGAAAAATCCACTTTCGACATAGTTCGTGATATAAGTAGATTTCTCCAGTAATTTCCAGAAGAATCATATGGTAGCCAAAAATGATACCAACTTGGCTTTATCGCAAAGATTTCGCCAAGTTTCCATTAAATCGCCATTATAATGATAGGAATGCCGTTGCTTGCGAATATATATTACAATTTTAACATAAAATAAATACAACGTAGAGTAACATAAGCGAACAACACATCCACTTAAAATTAGTTACACTAATTTAAGAAATTAATTACACAAAATTCGTTACAATACTCTTGTCTAAATTTATTTTGGCTGTACCAGATTTCTAACTTCAGACATGGAGCGGCAATTGCAGCCTTGCTCAAGGAGATCCATTTTTATGCTCCTCGCAAATGACGTATTCCGACTGCATAGCGACTATTTTGTATAATTGGCTTCTTTTGAGGAGAGTTATCGATATTTTTGTGATTTTTTCTTAATTTATGGTAATCAGTCTTTCAAAACGTCAGTCTCTGAACTGATGATGAACGAAATTTTTTAAAAAAAAATATTTATCATATTAATTAGCATACCTGATATAGAAACATACAAAAGAAATGCAAAATAAATTCGAATAAAGTATACAGCAGCGTAAACACAAATGTAAGAAAACACAAACATGCTTCTGCGTTTAATAGTACTAATATTTGCGAAAATATTAAAAATTAAATGTATTATTATTCGTGTAATTTTCCTATTACTTTAATTAAATTAATAAAAGAATAACTTTTTATATATTTTCCCCCTTAATCATAACCATTTCCTGCTTTTGAAGTATATGCTACTTTATGTTGAAATATATCAGTTCCATATTTTCAATTAGCTGGAGTCTGCTGCAACCTATTCTCCTTCTATGCACCAATAGGAATTCACAGCACTGCTTTGGATGCCAAAATTTAAGCTATACGTATTGCTCTATCTCAACTTCTTTGCCACACAGATCGTGTTTCAAAAGTAGTTATTCTGTGTGATTCAAGGGCAATATCTTCCAATATCTCCAAGCAATATCTTCCATCGAGGCACCTTTGTCAAAGGATATTCTCAAATGTCAACTGTTAATTGGTGATTTACTTCAAAGCCACGTAGACATTGCCATACAATGGATTCCGGCGCACTGTGGAATTGATGGGAATGAAAATGCCGATTGCTTGGCGATGAAGGGGACAAAAATCTTACAAACCTCTAACAATACATTTCCTTTTCATAACGCCAAACGAATTATAAAGAAATACTACAGAGAACACTTCTGGTCTAAATTCAACCAAAAGAATAAACAAACGGTGTGGTTTAGCAAACTCCTTCATATTCCAAAATGGCCACGAGATAAAGCTGTGGTCGATTTTCGAATCGCCACTGGCCATGACTGCTTATCCAAGCATCTAAACTTGATAGGCATTGCCCAGAGTCCACTTTGTAAACTGTGAGACTCCAATGAAAAAATGGACGCCATTCATTTGGCACGCTGCCGTGCACTCAGCTCTGGATCCATGTGGAGTAGATATTGGGAGGCCAGACACAAAATGTGCGATTTATAGAGTATACTGTGAACTTGTGCTTCTTTTCTTATTTTTTCTTTCATTATTTTTTGTGTTGTCCTTTGTTTGTTTTTTGTCAATATTCTCTGCTTTTCATTTTGTTTGCAGTTGTCTTGTAATCCGCCATTGGAAATAAAAAAAATATTTTCAATTATAACTAAATAGGGTTTTGTTATTATTATCATACTTAAAAAATATGAAATTCAGTTCTGGATTTAGTTAAAAAATTAGATTATAGAATTATTATTTTCTCTTCATTTAGATAAAAAAAGCCTTTAGTATTTGGCTCCCAAAATGTACTTATTATGCCTAAAGCTTTTAAGCTTAATTGTGCTATATATGACGAAATATTTGTCGAGCCTTTCCACCTTCCACAAAATGAGCCCGTTGTGCTATGCGAATAGAGATTATAAAATTCTCAGGAGAGAATTTGCTAGATTAATCTAGCTTTCCCTTATCATTAATACTGCTCAGGTATATCATTAAGACGACGTGATGTCTATAGTTATTACGCATTGCAGGCATGTTCTATGTTAACTCACATAAATATTACTATTCTTTATTATTTCCATGCTTAGGGTTCAGCGGAATAGATGCTCAAGACTGTTTTAAACTATAACCTACGATTTACCAAAAAGAAAAAACAATTGAGAAATTCTATTATTTAATTTTTTCTTATGAGTTCAGGACTTAAGGTATCCGACTGGTTGCGACAACTTTTTTTTTTTAAAAAAGGAGATATGGGGATTTTTTTGTTATTTTTAGATTTGTTTAGTGCATTTATAAGAAAAACCTGCTAAAATTAAGAATAGAAAAAGAAATTATTATTACTAAAATGGGAAAAAATAGGTAAACATTGCAAAAAATAGCATAAACGCGGTCCATTCTGTACCAAAGGTTTATGAACAAATTTTCAATTTTTTCAATCTAATGTGTTGCTATAGTATTCATTTTTGAAATGACCTTCAGGATAAGAGATATTTTCTTTTTTACAAAAACTAGAGCACTTTATCGCAGTTACTATATGAAATTGATTAAAAAAACAGTGATTATATTCACATAAGGGACTGTAAATTTTGTAATAAAACAGTGATTGATCAATATGAAGGTTAAAACAATTCTACTATTATATAGTACATACGCAAAAAATTTCAGTTCATTATGTTCAGAACTCTTTTAGCAATCGGTGACCCCCCCCCCCCGTTGGATTATTTTCAAGAAACCACATTTCGAGTAAAACGCGTTTTAAAGTATGACATCTTGGTTAAAGTAATGGCATCTGCTTTTACTAAAACACTTGTAGCTTTTGTTCTAGTGAATGGAAAATGATAAACTTGATATTTTTATAAAGCTAATAAGATGAACCATAAAATAAAATCATAAAAAAAATTATCAATTTTTGGCAAAATTCACAATTTTAGGGTAGTCGGATACCTTAACGTATTTTTGGTATATATAATTTGAGCTTATATTAAACTGCTTTCCTTGTAAAAGTTAAACGTACTCTTAATTTTTTAAAAATTTTCGCATAAGAATGGAAGTAAATTTTCGAATATATTTACAAAACTATGTAGAAATAGGTTATTGTGAAAAATATTTAAAATCCACCCCTGTTCATCAAGAGGAACATTCATTATATGCATGCATATTGTAAAACTTGCGGAAATTTGGTTTTTGCTGACAATTTTCATTAAAAGAGTTTCCTTCTGAGATTTTTTTGTAACAATTTTTCAATAATATAATGACTTAGAATAAAAAAAAAATACACGAAAAAAAAAGTTTAAAATTATTCAATTTTTTTACTAGAAGACTTTCAACTACATCTTTAAAATAATAAAAAAATTAAATTTAAAATTATTTATTCATTTGTGATTTTTTGACTGCTTCCAAATTTCATCGTCAAAGGTCTCATTATGTACAAACATACTCCTTACTTTACGACCGAGCTTTGTTCTGACAAGTACGTAGTAAATAGGATTGGTTGAAAAGTGAGGTGTTTAGTCGGAAAATTTGGGATGGTGATACACATTATAAAAATTTATACAACAAACTTCGCATTTATTCTTAAAGAAACATACATCTGTTCATATTACTTTGTTCAGTTATTTGTCTGGAACCGATTATTTGGTTTGGATTATGGGAGGTGATGACGTCGAATCAGAAACTGTAACTTTGAGGGTTCTTGATGCCACAGTCAAAAAGAAATTTGTATGGTTCACTTTGTAATATGTTCTGGATCACTTTCTCTAAAGCACTTTGAAAATTAATTTATCTCACACACAATTGTTTTAAAAAAAATTTTGCATTTGAGATCGATTGCCTCAAAATTGATCCCAGTTGCATTAATTTTTGAAAACCCTCCAGCTAATCCATGTATCATGAACTTTATGGTGACCTGTAGCCACCCCTTACGTTAATACCTTCCTGTCTATCTGAAAACCCGGCTAGATGTGTTGGAGGAACTAAATGATTGGAAGATATTATTCCAATTCAAACTGATTTATTGATTCTTATCAGATATTAAGAACTGACACGACACAATTCTAATTAAGATAAATAAACGAGAGTAGAGTGCAGAGGTGAGATTTAAATACAAGCGGGGATAATAATACAGAATTTCAACGGAATCTAGGACAGTTTAAACGCGCATAATTACAACTACGACTCACACTAATAATCTGATTTACTTAATCAAAGTCACTATACCTTATAATTTACTGTTGCGGTTCCTTCGTGACGAACTTCAGGCACTAGCAATTGTTGGATGAGTTGCCGATGACTCCACGTTCCGTAATAGTGAATTTCAATACTTTTAATCCGCTTCTCTATCCACTCCTCTTTGCGTACATCAAACGTATCCCTCGCTTAACTCGTCAACAACTACGTGTCCACCTCTCGATCTCTTCACTTGACTTAAATTAACTTGGCTTCTCACTTCCTCTTACTTAGCTCCTTTCAACTCGCGAAAACCGAATTTATATAATATTCCTTATTTACATAAATCACGCTCGGCTCTCGAGGAAGGTTGGTTGAAATAAATAATTTGATTTAAAGATAAAAAGAAGAGGTTAGTGAAAAACCGTATAGATCCGTCATAGCTTCTTTTATGTTTCTTCATTTGATTTCTTTTATTCATCTTCCACATACTGCACAGCACTTCTAACTCTTTCAAACTCGCTCTCTATTGGGATAACCTACCAATTTAACAATATATGTTTTCACTTCAATATTGTTGCATAATATTGTTGAATTATATTAGTTTGTTCAAGATTGTCAAAGTTATTCAATATTATTGACAAAACTTTGTATGTATTTTTCCCATATGGCTTGCATAAATTTATCTGCCATTTTGTCCAAAAATGTTTTGATGTCTTCAATACAATCTTAAATACTGCATGAGTTTTATAATTCACTTCGGATTTCTTTATCGTTTTCTATTGCTGTTACAGTTTGGGAAAAAGTCATGCACAAGTAAAGCTATTAAAATGTAGCTACAACGCCTTGGTTCATTGACTGCAGGATAGCAGTTGTCTTTTCAGGAAAAGACACTGTGTTGTCTGGGTGTAGATCGTTCAGATGCTGGGGTGAAATGGATCAATATAAAGCCAAATAATAATTTTAAAACAAATATTCAAATATTTTTTCAAACTGAGGCGTAATTAAGGGTATGAAGAAGTCAAAAAACATACTTCCAATAAAGGTTGCGTCAATCATGTTTTTTTACATGCATGATAGCAAACGGACAAATTTGTCTGGTTTTATCTAACCCCTTTTAATATACATGTGAGGTTTTGGGGTAATAGATCAGGAAAGGCTTTAACTTGAACCCAGTGGCACATTCCCTCAAAATAACGTAATTCCGTCTAAGAAATCATTGACAATAGGTATTACCTTAGCTTCTTCATGTGTATATGTAACACTTTTTCTTCTTCTCCAAAACCCCGTTTCATCTCCATTGAATATCAATTCCATGCAGTATATTCTTTTTTCTTATTAATACCATTTGTCAATACATTTTTCTTCGGCTTTTATATTCTTGCCGCCTTACTGCCTATTCTTCAGTTATGAGAATTATATATATATATATATATAAATCTCTGCCTAAGAGGTTGAAGCCATGTTGTCGATTTTTCCTCCTTCACGTGCTACAGCGTGTTTGAGTTTAAATTATTAAAAGGTTTATCAGCATATTATTTTACAGCTGCTCACCAAACAGATTAGTAAATATTTATCCGTATCATGAATAAGACCTTTTCCTGCCTAGTTATTATAATTCAGTCATATTCATGATTTCATCACTTCTTTCACTCTAAATTTTTCCTTAAAGTTGTTGTAGTTGTTGAATACGCCACCTTCAAAGAATATGCTGCGTTTACAACCGTTTTTCAAGCTTCGTGTCTCTAGCATGGTTTTTCTTTTATTTTCAAGTTCGATAGCTTTTCTTTCTGTGTTAAAAATTTCTCGAGATGATGCCCTGCTTTTTCTTTTCGTTGACGTATGTGCTATTTTGGGGCTACAAATCTAAGAAAAATAAAGATAACAGTGACTGATTTTCAAAGTGAAAATGACCAGAAAATTGCTCAGAAACCCCTTAGCACGCTCAATGCTTGTGATACTATTTGAAAAAGAAGCTTAAGAAAGAAAGAAAGAAAAGGATTCCTCGAATTGCAGGGTGAAACAGGATTGGTCCTTTATGTTCAAGTGGTAGTTAAGGAGATACGCCGTAAATTGAGCAACACCCGTATTAGTTGCGTAGTTATTTTATCAAAGTCACTTCGAATTTTTTTGTAACGCATTTCAAGTCTACATATTAAATCTACATTTTACAGTTAAACTATACAAATGATTTTTGTAAAACAGTTTTTATTTTAAAACATAGTATTATATTATAAAAATATATGAACATAAAAACATAAATAAAAACATAAGCAGGAACAGGACGGGTTGCACAGCTAAATAGTTGGAAAAAATGTATATCCGCGGAAACCGTGGGTTGGACAAATTTGCAACATCTACGTTGTACGAGAAAATCGCGCGATGCGCAGCGAGAGGATTTAAACTTTTGGCAATACATATTGGGAGTTATAGCCCAACTATAAATTATAAAATCGGGGGATTTGTAAAGTAATGGATAAATATATACATAATTATGAGAAAAACATTTTTTTGCCTCTGCATTTAATTAGATTTAAAACATAAAATAATTCCAATACAAAATGTAGTATAATTATGTGGTTATCACAAAAGTATTCAGGAAAAAAAAGGCTGCACACATAAATGCATTTGGAAAGCATTTGAACTATTAGTGACAATTTTTATCAATGCATGGCTGTTGTTGAATGCTAATGCTCAAAATTACTGCGACCGCATGTCGACTAGATAATTTTTAAAATGAATCTCTTTGTACATGGATTTATGTTTCTAATGACACAATCAATAATTTTATATGGTTTGACGAATGCTATTTTCTTTTTAAGGTATTCAACTACTTGCGACAACTTTATTTTAAAAAAAGAATAAAGATAGGGATTTTTTTGTAATTTTTAGATTTGTTTAGTACATTTTAAAAAAAACTATGCTAAAATTAAGAATAGAAAAAGAAATTATTATTACTAAAATGGGTAAAAATTGATAAAAAATAACATAAACGTGCCCCATTCTGCACCAAAAGTTTATAAACCGATTTTCAATTTTTCAATTCTGATGTGTTACTAAGTTATTCATTTTTGAAATGACCTTCAGGATAAGAGATATTTTAATTTTTACAAAAATTAGAGCACTTTATTTTGGTTATTAGATAAAATTGCTTAAAAAAACAGTGATTATATTCACATAAGGGGCTGTAAAGTTTGTAATAAAACAGTGATTGATAAATATGAAGGTTAAAACACTTCTACTATTATACAGAACATACGCAAAAAATTTCAGTTAATTATTTTCAAAACTTTTTTAGCAATCGCTGGCCCCGTTTGAGCAATTTCAAGAAAAACAAACACATTTCGAGTAAATTGCGTTTTAAAGTATGATAACTTGCTTAAAGTAAAGGCATCTGCTTTTACTAAAACACTTGTAGTTTTTGTTCTAGTTAAGGGAAAATGATAAACTTGATATTTTTATAAAGCTAATAAAATGGCCTATAAAATAAAATCACAAGAAAACTTGTCAATTTTTGGCAAGATTTACAATTTTAGAATAGTCGGATGCCTTAAAAGATGCATATATATAGAGTTCAATGGAGTCCTTTGATATATCTGTAGTAATCAAATAAGAACCGTTGTCTTTTATACACTTCAATTGCATTTTACTCCTGCCCTCCTGATATATATTTGAGCACCATACTAACCCCTAAAAGCTGTTTCAGCATTCTCTAGGGAACAATGTTACCCACTTCAGAAAATCTATGATCTGAGGTTGTAATAAACCTTGTGGCTAGAAATTAAGCTTAATATCAATAGGGATGGCTAATTCTAAGCTCGATTATACGAGAGACAGACAAACCGAATAATTAGGGCGGCAGAATCCTGTATCTGACTTAGATTCTAAACATTTATTTAACCTTATATGGAAGGTTGGGAATTTAAATGTGGTATTGAGTATATTAATGGCTCCGATATTTTGTTGCGTGTGTATCTAGCTATATTAATTTCCTTTTTATATATTAAAATTCATTTTGAGCACGCATACATAACGTTCTTACATTCTTTCATATTATCAAATAAAACAAACAGAGGACCAAATTTAGTAGAGCTTGACTATGCCTTTTTCAGTCGGTAAAGAAAAGTAAAACAATGTAAAGATAGTAAGATTTTCAAGCCTGGTTGTCATGGAATCTAGATAACGGAGTCAGAGAACTATTCACAAGCAAACGAGGGTTCACTTGGCCTCCCACCTCCAGTAATGATCACACTTAAAACTGTCATGCTCAAATTTTTTAGTTTTTTACATTATTACATAACATACATTATTATATAACATTACATTATTATATAGCATACATATTTTTAAAATTCATTATACAACATGCATGTGCAAATGAAAAATTTTAAACAATTTATCATGTACACTAAAAAATTCTTTTATGCTGCTTTAAATAAGAAAATTTTAAATTTTTGTTTTTATTCTTAATACATTAAAGTACTTCCGCACGCTTGCCCTTGTTTAATTATAAAACCATATTCACAGAAACCATCTAATAGAAGTCTCCGTCGAATGAGAGATTCACTACATTACCTGACCAGAATAATGCTCTGTAAAAAGGAATGATTTGGGGGTAGAAAAAAGAATTCAAAGCGACCGATTTTCTGAAGAGATAGAATTATATATGCAAGTTCTTATAAAGGGAAAGCAAATGCAAATATATATATATATATATATATATATATATATATATAAGTTTGGCAAGAAAGAGAGAAGTGTAAGTTCGAAGTGAAAGAGAGAACTGAACTCAGGTTCATGTTCAAAATAGGGATATATAATTGAGACTAATTATGTCCGAAAACACGTGGTAAAGACCGAAGATGTGTTAAAGCTTTTCTTATTATATTGGTATTAAATTTTTGGTACAAAACTAAAAAAATGGGTATTCAAAAGTTTATCTTCATGAATTTATAAAGATCATATCTTACAAATTCTGTTTTACGATCTGCTCAAACATCAGCTCTTTTTACGAAGATGAACCGAATAGAAGAAGAGCCAATGAAATTAATTTTTTTTCCTTTGAAAATTATGATAATTGAAGGTTATTTACTATGTATGATTATGTAATTATTTCAACACATTTATGATCAATATACAACACCAATGTTTTCTGGAATACTATCGCTAATTGTGAATGGTACTTTTCACAGATCGATTCACATAATCTAAATAACATCATTCTGAAAATTTGTTTATTAGTTTTGCCCTTTTTATATACAATTCTTACAACAACACATGCTACTAATAAATCTTGGTAAAAGATTTGTCTGTCAGTACTCTAAAATTCTAAAGCGAGTTCATTTTTCACTTAAGACAATAATACTTTAAAAACGAAGCTATGTGACCAATCCATTATGGAATATATACTCTAAAAACTTCGTTTCTTTGAGAGATAAAAACAACAACAAACAAACACGACTTTTTGAAAAACTATTAAGAAGACAAACAAATGTTTATTTACAGTTAGAAAAAAAGGATGCTCTATAATATTAATCGTTTTCCTGGGTATGACATGACCGATTGCGAATAATTTTTGGATAGACCAATTTATTCACTTTGTGGTCTGGATTAGAAGGTTTGCCTGGAATCATTCCAAAAGGAATTTGTTATGAAATCAGAACGCTATCTTTTACAGAGAAGTCTCAGTATTGTAAGGGAAGGAAAGATTTACTTCTTTGTATCGCTTTTCTTGAATTCGGTTTTTGGAGCTATTACTTTCCAACAATGCCATTAATTTTCAGCGCATCTCAAGAAGAATCAGCATATCAAGAAAATATTTCAAATGTATATAATTTATATTTGTTTCGAAAACATCGGCATTTTAAAAAACGGTTTAAGCATTTGTTCTTCAAGAGATATCGTAGTTGACAATAAACTGATTAATTCAAAATTTTATAGCAAGCAATATTTCTAAATAGCTGATTTTTTAAAAGGAGGGGAAAAAATCACCAAGGCTTAAATTCGCATTTGAAAAATGGATGGAAATAGAAACGATTAGGATAGAAAGATAAACATACGTAGAATTTTAGAGGTTCCATAATCTCGTTAATCAGTACAGTTTAAACTCATTTTTTATTTAGTACATTATAATGCGTGTTAAAATAACCATTTAGATGATTGGTGACAAATTTTACATTATCTTCACTATCGCAGATAAACAGAAGGTAGGTAATAAAATTTTAACTTGAAGATACGAAGCAAGATCCAAATCTAAAACTAACTTTTGAATAAAAAATATATATATTCCCAAATTTTAAAAAAAGAGTTGTTTGGATAGTAAAGGTTCTTTGTTTGGTTAATTTAAAAATTGGCATCAAAGATGGATATATATATATATATATATATAATATATACATGTATATAAGTAAAAAGGATTGAATCCAGTATAAATGAATAATATAAAATATGCTGAAAATTTTAGGCAATGAATTAGAAATTTATATTGTTGTTGGAGTACTTTTTCAATTTAAAAATATACTCTTCTGTTTCTTTAATGTTAAATTAAAATAATTTTAAACAGTCTTTTTACTGTATTATCTCTCTTCCTAAAAATTCAGTGGTACACTATAACCTATGTGATAACTTAATACTTTAAATAAGATACCGTCTTTCCTAGCCCACAATTATTTGCATGTAGGATTGTGCGAAAAAAAAATCAAGTCTTAAGAGATTTCTCTAACAACCAATTGCTGAAAATTCTAAACTTTTAAATGAAGCTTTAATTTTGGGTAAAAACGAAATTTATACGATTGGTTTCTTGAATTCGTTATCAAACTGTAAGCAAATAACAATTACATTCTCTAAAAAGAGTAGTTAATAGTGAAAAAGTTATTGCGATTTATTTTCGCCGATTGTAATCTGATGTTTGAAATGTGTGTAAAAATTCTTTCACCAGTCATACGAGGCCAAAATACTTCAAACATGTATTTCCTTCATTAATTTTAGTAAATCTAAAACTAATTTCTGAATAAAAATATATATGCCCAAATTTAAAAAAAAAAGAGTATTTTGGATAGTAAGGTTCGTATAGTTTGGTTAATTTAAAAATTAGCATAAAAGATGAATATGTATATATATAAGTAAAAGGGATTGAATCCATATAAATGAATAGTATAAAATATGCTGGACATTTTAGGCAATGAATTAGAATTTTATATTGTTGTTGGAGTATTTTTTTTCAATTTAAAAATGTACTCATCTGTTTCTTTAATATTAAATTAAAATAATCTTAAACAGTCTTTTTACTTTATTATCTCTCTCTTCCCAGACATTTTATAAAAAATTGCATTTGAGGTCCCTTTTTTGAGAAGTCTCAAACTTCATTCAATGAAGAGTAAAATTAAAGTTCATGCTAATTAGAAAAGATGCAATTTATTAAAGTTAGGTTAAAAAAAATTGTTTTGGGACTTATTTCTTGATATCAAACCATAATGTCCTCCCATGTATTACACATCTTAATGAGATCATAGTTATCACCATACATTTCTTTTTTAGATAACTGGCTATATATATTTTTTATATTGAAAACACCTACAATTCCCCGTGTACCCCTTAGTACCTCACGGGAATTACATAAGTTAGTATAAAACGCATTATAAAAGAAGTAAAAAAGAGGAAAATTTAAAAGTTATGAAGGAATACAATTATATATATTTACAAAAATAGCTAAAGGCATTTCTATTTGAGAGAGAATTGCATTAGCGTCGCACTATTAAGTTGAAGGGGGGCTGTTAGCGACAGGCCTTGTAATTATGAACCATGGTCAAGTGTCAACTATTTAACATGCATCGTCCCCCTCTGCACCTCGAGTCTTTAGCGGTACTCGGCTCGAACTCATGACGCGCCCGCCACGGGTTCGCTACCTTGACCATTAGGCCACCGCGGCCTCATTTTTATTGCAAACAAGATGGTGAAAATCTGGAGGACAAATAATATTAACCCTTTAAGTGACTCAAGTTCATTCTTTCGCTGACAAATGTAGAACGTAAAAAGAAGCAAATTTTCAACATTTCACCAACACTACAATCACTATAAGTTGATGGCTCCTCAAAAATTTAAAATAAAATAAAAAATATCTATATTGGAAAACTAAACCGTACACTCGTAATACAGATAGTTCTTTGGCTGTAATCACATTTTTGTTACAAAATATCTGAAAGTCGTAAAAATTAAGGAAACCCATTGCTGTAACAAGCTTATACACAAAAAATAACGTCTCAACATAGTAGCTAAACCATTCAATACTCATTCTTATTTCTTGATTAAAATTCTTTGTAGGGTTCTAGAATTGAAAGTACTAGAGTAAATAATTTGAGACAATAAACTTTTCACAAAATCTTTTTCAAAGAGGGAGGATAAAAGAGACAACAATCAGAAAACCATTATATCATAAGCCACAAGCTATTATAAACCCCGTTTCAATCCAAATGTTTCTCAATCTAGAAATGATATTTTATAAAATGAAATAACTTAACCATTAATAGTAACAAAGTTAAAAACATATACTTAAAAAGGCTAGAAAAAAAACCCCCCAATTCATTAAAAATGATTCATTATCTTTCTTTTCTCAAACAACGATAATGATAAAAAGTTAACAAGCAACGTCACAATGTGTATACACGGCAAATTTGCATTGGATAGTAATCATTTGAAGCGAATCTTCAAATTGGTATTTTTAAAGGTCTTGAGTAAATCTACTCTTTATGGACTTGGCTTATGACAAAACACATATATCTCTACTGAAAGACCTAATTTACTCTCTACAGGAATAGTGTTACATAAGTAACCAAAATAGAGAAGGATAAGCCTTCTCATTAGGACGATTACTTCCAGCGAGTAGCTCTCGAATCGATCTTTACCTCGGCATTCATGACTTAAGAAGTCGTTAAATCGATTTCTTTTTCCTTAATGAGGTCAATTACCGAAAGATCATTCGTCTGCAAAACCCACTCGCCTGAAAGAACTCATAAGTTTAAGGAAACGAGGTAAAATACTTTAGTATTTTAAACGTTAATAGAATAGCCTCGCGAGCTCATTGAATTTTGTTGGAATCCCTGAATTGCCTCGAAAAAGAGTTTTCTTTAGCACATTTTATGTCTTGCATCAGCAGCAGCAATTTGAGAATAGTTATTTGTAATGATTAAGAGAGGTTTGTTATTTCAAAAAGTTTGGAACGGAAGTCAGTTTAATCGGAACTGCACCATTTAAGTATAGTGCCTAATTTGAAGTCTAAGCTTGGGAATATATTCTTTTATTTGCCTATTAACTTTAATATTAAACACGTAACTTGAATTTTTGACATTATAATTCCATCCTTTAAAGATTCATCTTGTAGAGGAGCTAGTGTGTATTAAATATGAGCAGTTCAAAGCTCATGTGTTGGTTAGCGAATGTTTATCTACATTGCACTATGAAGAAATACGAGGACAATTGGCAATGAACTTCGTAGTTTTGAACCAAAGAAACGACACACAGAATGGTATCCTATTCTCTCATAATTTGCACACCATGCCAACGTGTGAAGATTTTGAGCCACTTCGGATTTAACGTACACCATCTTTCAGTGGCAACATTGCTGTGTCAGTGGCAACACGGCTGTCTTTCAGCGGCAATAGGACTCGAACATTGGCCTCGAGTCCATGACTATAACTATAAAGCTACCGTGGGATCTTGTGTTGAAGTGATGTGGTAGTTCGGAGTGAGGTGCCCTGTCACTAACAGCCCTGGTATTTCTTTTGAGTGCTTTGTAATTAAAACACTCCTTCACTAATTTATGTTACAGTGATGCAGTAGTCTGGGGAGTGAAATGCCAGCTTATATATCATCTTCGGCACTTGGTCGCAATTCAGAATCGGCTAAACTCCTGACAGTCACATGATAAATATAATCACGTATTCTCTATTGATTTCAAAACTGATATTAGACTTGTACTTGTTCTACACTTTAAAAATTTAGATACATTTTAAGATTTTATAATTGAATAAAGATATTCAAATATTAAAATTCATCAAAAAGTTTTCAGAATTAAAAAACAACAACTTATATTGAAATGTACTTTCAAATGAAGTGCATTTTGTTTACGTATATGCGTTATTATTGTTGTCAAGTACATAGTTTTCAAAATAAAGTTTCTGAGAAAAGCAAAAGTTGGCAACAGCGAATCGCGTGAATTAATTGACTGGAATCACGTAATTTCCTTCATCATGTGATTATGACGTCCCATGAACTTAAGAACTGATTGGCTGCAAACACGTGATTGTAATTATCACGTGACTTTGGCGTCACATGAATTTGCCCTCATAACTAGGTCTTCCAGCCAATAATCCTTGTTTCTTGGTGTGATGTTCATAATAATCATATAATTACATTTTTATTTTAGAATACAATGTTAATATATAGTGAAAGAAACAGTAATTGTTATTAATTGGATAAATCATCTAGCCTAAAACAGGTACTTAATAAAACTATAACCTAGTTTTTTTCAGTGGAATTTTTTCTTATTAAATTTGATTAAAATTGTATTTTTAAGTATCATTTCGTTATTGATTACAGAAGTTGTGTATATTTCAATTATGAATTATATGATAAATTCTTTTAATTAATATTTTAATATTCTTTTTCTTAAGTGTATTTATAGAATACCTATTATCAACTTATGTAATAAATATTTTTTGCAATGCCTAATAGGCACTGCATTGAGTTCTGGCAATAAAACAAATTTTTTAAAAAATATTCCACAACTATTTATGAACAAACTGGTAAAACAAAACTAATGACATAAAGGTTTCATTTAATTAATTTTTATTACGAAAGAAGATGAAGTCATGCAATGAATACTTTCAACGTTTTGATAAAATATGTATAGAAATTACTGAGACAACGACATAATTGTGTCCGAAATACAAATAAATTAGCTTAATTTGTCCAAGACAAGGACACCTTCCCTAAGTGTGAGACTTGAAAGGAATGAGGTAAATAGACTCTATAAGGATACGCATGTGATAATTCGATTTTCACTGAGTAGAAGTAGCCTGAATATAGGATAACGAACGCGGCAGTGTCCTTCTAAGGATTTGAATGAAGGAGCTGATGTGCAGTAAATCTATTGAGCCTTATATTGGATTGATGGAAGTTAGGAAAGTTATGCAGAAGCTCAGGTGTTGTGACATAACACTTACATCTGATGAGTGATTCACAAAGTATTTATTCGTTGGAGATATGGATGTTCTTAATACGAAATGAAAATCTTTAAGAACTTATTTAGGATTTCAGCTAAGAATATTCCACAAACTTGATGATATTTGGAATTGACATAAGCATGTTAAGAAACTTAACGCATTAAAAATATAGTTGAAGGATAGACTACCTCATTTGGGGATATAATTCAAAATGAGATATCCTCATTATTTAGGAAGATAATAACATTGATACCGAATATGAAACATATTTTCTAGCATCCGAAAGTTACAGAGATAGTTATCTAGTTTTTGCTAGTGCTACTTGTCTGACGGTGTCAGTTCCAGGCCCTCAAAATTCATTACGGCAAAGGGCTAGATTGTACGCCTGTCGGTAGTTGTAGCCTTGAGCACTATACAAGTGACAGTATGATTTGGTTTTTTACACCTCAATGAGGGAGAACACCCTAGGGGTGGTTAGGGGCCTCCCACCACTCTTTAAATTCCACCAACCTCACAGGAAGACTTGCGGCTCGATGGTTATTTACAGTATCCCCACTCCGCGAATGCACTATACTTTTACAAACATTCCATGCCTTCTGCGGGATTTGAACCCAGGCACTATGGCACAGCGTCTGCGTCGTTAACCTCTATATCGGATAGGTGGTTAATTATTTTGTACATATTATGGAAGTTGAAATACTTTTGCATGGAATTCCAAAATCCTTCTAAAAACATTCCACACAGGACTCCGTAGAATCAAAGCCACCGAAAAGGTCTAAATTCATGTATCGTCATAATCACATGATAAATGCGATCTCCCTTTCCCAGCCAATCAGCTAATATTTATTGACTCTTTTGCTAACCTTTGCTTTTTACAGAAACTTTACGTTAAATATATATGTTTGTTTACAGTCTCAATACTTGGACGTTATTACCTAATCATCCATTTTGAAATTGTACTCGCATCTAATGTCAACTTTGAATTCTACGGAAAACACGTGATTACAGTTAGCATGTGGCTCTTATGAATTTGATCCATTTAAATTACAGAAGTTTTGAGGTGATTCCCAAGAATGTTTTATTTCAATGATGGTATCTGATTTCAGAGATGAAAGATTATTTACTAGTTTCCCAATAACAACAGAAATTGATATTAAGGCGTCTAAATAGCGTAAAATAAGATTTGGCTTTTAAGGATCTCTTGGTACAAATGTAGCACATGCTATAGTACATGTATAGTCTTTTCCCTCTTGTGATGAATGGTACTTTCATGATCAATTCTCAGGATTTGGCGAGCATTTACGATATGTTAGAAACTGAATTGAGATGTTTGGAAAGCTTAGGAACCCCAAATAGGAGTTTGGTGATTTTCAGGAGCCCCTTGTCGAATAATGAATAATGTTTGCCTGAACTTATTTTCCGAATTTTGGAACAGTATAGAATTTCGTGGGACTACAAGTCAGAGATCCCAAAAAGAAAAAATATTTTTTTAATGTTGAATTAGAAGACATAACAACTTTAGCTTGTAAGAGTTTTTTTAAATGAGATAATTTAACGGGAAAATAAGTGAATCACTTCAGAGATGTCAGGTGTCTGCTCTTTTTCATTAGAAAAAGCAAAAAAGGTGACATAGTGAATTATTAAAAACTTTTAAATATATTTGGTAATTAAGTAAAAGGCTACTACAGCAAAAAATTAAATAAATATAAACTATAAAATATTTAGTAGCTTTTCAAAGTTAATTTAAGTGATTAAATATTTTTCTTAGTTATGAAATGTTCTATTTGAAATTTCCCAGCTTTTTATTTATGGAGAATAGAAATAACCCCTAGAAATCAACTTAATAAAATTTTCGAGCACATTTCAGGAAAAAACACAAAAACTTTTTTAATGCTTTAAAAAATGTTTTATTTAAAATAATTAAAAAATACTGTACTATATACTACAAAATATACTGTAATAGCATAACTTATAATAGAGCTGATAATTTTACATCAGTAATAAAATATAAATGATTAGATCAATAAGAGGGCATAAATTATTCAATTAATGCACACAGGATACCAATATGAAACTGATTATTAGCAAGCGTGGTTGCCATGTGAACAGTAGTATTAACAGTTAATGAGTTCTCTGAACGAACTATACACAGATGAATATTTTCCATCGTAAATTAAATAGCAATGCACATAAATTTATCAAGAGAATGCCTAACACCTTTAATATAAACATTCGGACAAACAGTACAATTAAATGTAAACTAATACTAAATTAATATTAGTATTAGACTAAAATTTTGTTTTGTTATATACATATATTTACATATTATTCAGATGGACAAGCATTGTTTGTGCGATAATAGTTTTCAGAGATTATATATATATATATATATATATATATATATATATATATATATATATAGGTAGTGAATGGTCGAGTAAAAGTGTTTTACATATTTGTTCCATGTTGAGGTGATTTATTTCAAGTAATTTAATGGAGGAGGCATCATTTTGTTTCAGTTAATCTATTTTGTTTTATATTTTGGTAGACATTTATACGATTAACCACAAACACAAACACACGCACATAACTTACGACGATTAACACAGTG
Source organism: Trichonephila clavata (assembly GCA_019973975.1). Lineage (NCBI taxonomy): Eukaryota > Metazoa > Arthropoda > Arachnida > Araneae > Nephilidae > Trichonephila > Trichonephila clavata. The sequence continues at coordinate 58,334 of BMAO01023989.1, forward strand.
ACATAGCAGTTAACAATAAGTAGCAGCGACATTTCTCATTATGAAGACAGAGACAAAGAGAAAGAATTTGAGAGTCCTGGCTATTTATATAAAGCGGCCACAGGCGATCCTTGGATCCGCGTGACTTCCGTGGACAGAGACTATGATTGGTGGAGAGATAGATTCTGATGGAATCTTATCTTTAAAAAGCTGTTAACTTTCAGGAGACACGAGAACAATGATCACGTTATGTGGGTAAGCTAGTTATTATTTACGTGCGAGTCCTGAAGGCCAGGACCATTACAAATTAAAAAATTATTCAGAAGGAAATTAAAGGGAATTATCACATACACACACACATAATATAGATTTTTTAATATATTTTTGTCTAATAATGTTAGCGTCAAGCATTATTAGCTGTTTCTTATCAATATTACTCGTATATTCAAATTTTACTTTGAAAATAATGAAAAATGTTTACATGACACGTGAATGAGGGAAAAGCTCTTTTCAGTCTTATTCTTAAAGATTTGATTAAGACACGTTGATATTATATAATCACAATGTACATCTATGTAATACAAATTTGGTTATTTATGATTGAAGTTTAAAAGAAAAGGTAAAGTTTGTGTTAAAACTATTTTTCTGATCATTAATTACACATTCCATGATAGGTGGAAACTTATCTTTATTTTGTCGAACATCGAAGTAACGTAAGTGTAATACATTAACTTTTTTTTAATGTTAAAATTAAATTCGCGAAATTTACACCGATATTTTAATCAAAATTTTAAATCCTGTGTAAGTCAACAAGTTTTATCATCAACGTTAGCCAATTACAAAATTTTAATAAATATTCTAACATTCTTTGCAATTGTCTTAGAAAATTATTTGAATAATTTCAATAAATTCTAAAATTTTTTTTTGTGAATTCTTACAGAGGGCAACTATAAATCGTACATTAGATTAATGAGAATATTTCTCAATTTTTAGCATAATTGTTTTTGTTGTTTATTTTTACTTGACACCATGTATTTTATAAGACAACGTATTGATTTTTATATTTATTTTAATAACTTGAACAAAAGTTTTATTTGTTATTTAAATCACCATTTTTATACGCTGAAACTATTATATTTTAATAAATTTTATAGTTCAAATTTAGTCAAGTTATATATATATATATATATTCTGGCAAATGAATTAAGAAACATTTGAGATGTGCATTTGAATGCTTGTTAGGGATGGAGTATTCAAGTTGATTTTCATGAAGTGGGTTACACGTGTTTAGAATGCTAGTATAAATAAAGTGTAAGAGTGATTTTCACGGTGAATGAAGTACAATAGGAAATACGACAGATCTTTCCCCTTTTGAAAAAGAGCTTATTGTTGGTGTTCGTTTAGCAGCAGTCCCGATTTTGAAGACAGAAAATCTCCTTTGTTCTTAAAATGAGCCATATCAAAGGTTTTCAAAAGTTGAAATCAGAACCCACAGTCCTTCTGTAAATGCGGTTCGAGCTCAGTTTTCCAAAAGCTTGATCGACGTTAGATCCAACGAATTGTACAGAAAAACAGGAACTCTATGCTTCAACGGGCACAATTCGCCAACCAAGGCTATTCCCAACAGATTTCATCTCGAATCATGTCAGAGAATTGCAGTGGATAGGAATGTTGCCTGGCCTGTGAGAAACCACTAATCTCTGCCCGAAATGCAAAAATTCGCTTGGAGTGATGTCGGGAAAGAGGAAACTGGATATCTGAGGATTGGAAACGGATAATGTGGTCGGATTATTTACTTTACATTTTATTTTGCACTGATATAAGACATCGAATTTGTCGCCCCTCCCTCCAAGCCATGAATCCTTCTATCCTTACTCGCCGTTTGCAAGGGTCTGGTGTGAGTAGTATGATATGGGACACGTTCTGCTGGCATGGGTTACCTGGTGTTCCTCGAAGTTAAGTGAACAGCTATAAGATATCTAGATATATTGACATATCAAAAGCACCCTGCAATGTTGCATTTTTTTTCTAAAGCTGACGGATAATTCATGAACGATAATGCAACTATACACCGTGCCAGAAGTGCTAAAAAAAATTGGTTTGCTGAACATGTCTGACTTCTATCCCCTTCCCTGGTAATCACATAGCCCATATCTGAACCCCATAGAAAATGTGTGAGGTATGGTGGAAAGACACTCCTGACAGTACTCTTCTCTTCCATCTGATTTACGAGAACTAAAACGCTGTATAGACAATGCACTCTGGAGATAAATGCACTCCTGAAGCATGTAGATTTGATGCCCAAACGTATATATATATATATATATATATATATATATATATATATATATATATAAGAACAGTTATCCCTGCAAAAAAGTGGTCCAATAAAATATAGATCTTGGGTTTCTAATTCATTGGCCAGGCAGTGTGTGTATACTCTACAACGTAAAAAGCGATGTGAGTAAGAGTTATCGAAATGAGACAAAATTGCGGATGCATGTACAGATATGGAAGTGATCAATTTTTGGTGATCAATGTTTGACTAGCAGGAGTATCCGGAAGGTAAATAGTAAAACGAAGGGCATTTCAATGCTAAGGCATAACTTCCAAGCGAATATGGTTTCATCGAGTTTCGTGGAATGTAATTAGTGCCTCGTAGACGGATTTGCAAACCGAAGGAGTAGATATCACCTTTTCAGAGACAATGCATAACTAGACTAAAGGAAGGAGAATCACCAAATCGCAGGATGGATGTTTGAGTTAGAGTAATGCTATAAGTGATGAGGGTAGAAACAAGTGAGTCATGGTCATACGGAGCATCAAGTAGCGGACGATTGAAATCGACAATAGAACTCGAAGAAAAAGTAATTATACGATCCAGTTTCACATCCCCTGATGTGTCCTTATCAAACACCCGAAGTGGAACCGGGAATCCAGTGACTGCAATAACCATCAATGGGTGGTTCAGTGAAAGAAGTTTGATGTCAGATGCCACTGCGGTGACTGCCCTTCACTTTTGCAAACTGTCAACTTCATTTGTAGTGGTGACGGTTCATTCAACCATGAATCTCCAGGCTTAAAGTTCAACTGCTTTCAGTGAGGAATCTCACATGAGTTGAGTCTGGTGACTAGTGAATTCTTGTCTGATGATTTTAAAAAAGCGTTGAATATTCACCTGACTGTCGTCTTCTTTATAACTCGATAACTAGGATTTAAGGTGGCGTTACATTTGATAACTGGACGCTCTTTTGGGTTTTCATTCTTAAAATAAGGCGTTACGTTGGCGAGATTCTAGGCTCCATTGTCTTACCTTTCAGTGAAAAATGGGCTTACATTTCAACAAAATAGATCCAAGACACTCACGACGTGCCTTTTTGTTGCTTACTTTCATGCATCTTCAAATTGTTTTGCGGCTGGCTCAATGTCTAGATCAGATTTTTCTCAAATACATCATATTTAGGTGCCGATGAGGAGGCATTCTAATCACCTGGATCACATCCATCTAACACACTAATTGAAATGTGTATGGTAAATAAACCCGTAGGAAGACATCTACCAATTCTAGGAGTCAATGTCTCAATAAATAATTTGTTTTTGTCTCGGAAATCATTCGAATCATTATTTTGTTTTTGCGCTTGCCCTATATTTATCGATTAAAGCATTCAATATCTATGATACTGTTGTCATTTTGTTTTCTTTTACTCCTTCTTGGAGCGTGTTTTAGAGAGTATTTCTGTTAATCATTATGTTTACTTCATAAAAAAGTAATTTTATTTAAATTAATTACCTTTAATTACATAAGTATGATTTAAAAATTATATAATTCATACGCTAAAATTGCAATTACGATCTTTGATAAAAAAAATCATTTTATTTAAGCATAGGAAGTGAATAATTTTTTTGTAAGTTGACGATAATATATTAATCCCGGAATTCTGTGATTTCAAATCTTACTGCAGTTTTATATAAGAGGCAAAAACCAGGTAATATATCTATTTTAGCAAGCAAATAATTTGAATAAATAATTTAATATTATATTATATGTGAGTAGTTTTAAATAATTCAGGGCTTCAATTCTTTTTGGATCGCCATTCATCTTGCAAATGAAAATATAAAGAAAAGAAAACTCTCTAACTTAATGAACGATAAAAATATACTTTTAGTCTTCCAAACACATATTTTTGCTGCTTTTAAAATCACATTTCCAAAATTTAAAATTATTTTAATAACAAAAGCAGTGAACAATAATTCATTAAATATTATGTCTCATTTTGTGAAACTCGGTTTAATAATCTATAAAATATCTAAAAAAATATTTTTTATTCTTCAGAATGCTTCAGCAATTAATTTCCCTATGTAAATTTGCTTAATTAATTGAATATTCACTTAAAGAGAACAACAAAATATGAATATTTTAAAATAAAAAAAAAGATAAAAATTAATAAATCTATTGTTGCTTCTTAGAACAAAACTCTGGATCTAATTTATATTTTTGACAATGAAAAAGAATGCTTTGGAATATTTTATGCACAAGAAATAAACAGCATGATTTAATTTGAAACATTCTTTTTTATTACTGCGAATAAAAGCTGTGTATTCGTATCTCGTATATTTCATTAAATTTAAAAGTATGATACAACAATAGCGAGAGAAGTAGAAATATTTTAATTCGATTATTTTTAACAAAACAAATAACATTCTGTTATTAATAATTAAGTTTATTTTAAAAATCATAAATTATATTTTTAACAGTAGAATAGCTATTTGCTTGAACCCATCGCCTTTGTCTACGATACACGTACTGTTTGAAGCAGAACAACACTGAACCATCACTGTTGCCATCCTTCAGAGGGTAGAGGGAAAAAATTGCAAATTAATTTTGGGAGATCAGCACAATGCCATTAATTTAGAAGCTCGATGGATTTATTTTTTATCTTGAGAAAGAAAAAAAGCGCGGCTCTGAAAATAAAGTAATCCCTCTGATCCCCTGAATTAATTTTTGAGGGATTTACAAAAGACGTTTATCATTCTCAAGCGAGTCGATAAATAAGACATTTCTCTAGACTTATTTTTGTCAAAGATGCCTCTATCTCTTTGGCATTTATTTTTCCTTTTTTAATGCAGTATTATGAAAAGATACAGGTAATGGAACTTGGACGTAATGAAAAGAGTTTTTAGAGACATTAAAATGAAAACACGAGTTCTTTGAAAATGCGTATGCTTATGATGAATTCTTGGAGAATAATTTAGATGTATATTGTTGATCCTGTTTATGTGTTGTAAACACTTTGGAAAATAATGATTTGTATTGAAAAGTAGAATGAATAAAAGGAGAAAAAAGCAAGCTTTCTTTTTATAAAAATTGTATTAAGGGCCAGAACAAAAATTTGAAAGACATTTTTCGAAGCATATTTTTAAAAGGGTTTTTTTGAAGGATGAATTATTGAGTTTCTTTTATTAAGAAAATTAGGAATTAATTTTACTTCATGTCATGTACTTCTTCTTGATTATAACTTAAGTTTTAGCTTCAAAATAAGTTTTAAAAAGTTTAAACTTAATAGAGTGTAATAAAATAAGTTTATGTTTTTGTAAGTTATATACATAAGCTTTATTTTTGTATTTTCAAATGAAATTGTATTGGGCTGCTTCGAGAGGTTTCAATCTCAGATGACGTTTTATTGAGGTTTTATTGAAAGCTTAACTGTCTTCTTCTAACACAGGAAACGTGATTTGTATATGAATAGTTGTACATAAAGTGAAGTGAAAGGCAGTAAGATGCGGATTGAATTATACTATCAGAGTGAGATAGGATTTACATATACTGTCAGATAGCAATTCTTTTTCTAGACCATATTTCTAAGTGTTTATCATTCGAACATTTATCCGCCTAACGTTGGACCAACCCCCATCGTACAAATTATACACCCGTCATACTCATTGCTCAAATTGTAAAACCGTAATTTACCTGTATTATGTAGTTCTCTTTTTTTCAGTACATTTTAAGCAGGAAAAAGAATTCAAGTCTTCCTCTCCACAGATTAATTTGCACTTCAATTTCGTACATCTAATGTATAAATAAATTTATTACAGCACCATCAAAAACTTTTTTATATAGAAAGCATATTTTGTGTAAATGTTTTATCTTCTTTTGTAATTATTGTTTTATTTTCTTTTGTAATTATTGTTTAATTTTCTTTTGAAATTATTGTTTTATCTTCCTGTGTAACTATTGTTTCATCCTAAAATAGTGTTAATAATTTATATGTGGATGTTTAATAAGTTAGTATTACTTTCTATTACTTTCTGTTATACTTATTTTATGATAAAATTGTAATATTCGCCATCGTCATTGTAATCTCGCAACGCCATCTCTTACATTATTATGGCGTTTTAAGGTATCCGACTACCCTAAAACTGTGAATTTTGCCAAAAATTGACAATTTTTTTTAATGATTTTATTTTATGGACCATCTTATTAGCTTTATAAAAATACCAAGTTTATCATTTTTCGTTCACTAGAACAAAAATTACGCTACCAGCGTTTTAGTAAAAGCAGATGGCATTACTTTAACCAAGATGTCATACTTTAGAACGCGTTTTACTCGAAATGTGATTTTTTAAAAAATAATCAAACGAAGCCAGCGATTGCTAAAAAAGTTTGGAAAATAATAAACTGAAATTTTTTTATGAATGTTTTGTATAATAGTAGAATTGTTTTAACTTTCAGATTTATCAATCACTGTTTTATTACAAAATTTACAGTCCCTTATGTGAATATAATCACTGTCTTTTTAAGCATTTTCATATAGTAACCGAGATGAAGTGCTCTAGTTTTTGCAAAAATGAAAATATCTCTTATCCTGAAGGTCATTTAAAAATTGAATAATATAGCAACAGATTAGATTGAAAAAATTGAAAATTTGTTCATAAACCTTTGGTGCAGAATAGGCCGCGTTTATGCTATTTTTTGTCAATTTTTGCCTATTTTTTCCCATTTTAGTAATAATAATTTCTTTTTCTCTTCTTAGTTTTAGCACATATTTCTTAAAATGCACTAAACAAATCTAAAAATAACAAAAAAATCCCTATATCACCTTTTTTTCTAAAAAAAAAAAGTGTTCGCAACTAGTGAAAATTTGGCGATACAACCAAGTTGGCTTCATTTTCGGAGAGAACATTTGGCGACTTGGCTACCAAATGGGGACATAGATGCTTCTGGAAATTATTGGAGAAATCTAAAATATGACGACGTAAGCGGGTGTTTTCGAGAAAGTGTTGGAAGGAAAGAACAAATCGTTCTTGATGCTCCTTTTTAGTAAAATTCAACTTTTTACGATTCATTTTTACTAACTGTACCTTATGTATAAATAAATTTATTACAGCAACACGAAAAACTTTTTTTATATAGAGAGAGATGAATTATACATATAATGAAGAAATTCAGCTAGGATTTAATTTTTTGGAGTCTAATCCAATTTGTGCGTGCTTCATTAATAGCTCAGTCCTCATTATTGGTTCAATTTACTGGGCAGTACTGGAAAGTATGTGAAGTCATAAAATTGAATCAAAGAGAAGGAATGTAATAATCACCGAAGAGACTATTACACTTTGTGGGGGTGTCGACCTATTCGGCACCCCTCTCTCACCGCCTTACCTACCTAAAGGTAGGGAGGGAAATGAATCATCACCAGAAACTTCCATAATAACTATTATTTTATTTCTCTTCAAACACACTAAGCAACCACAAGTGAAACTACAAAAAGAAAACCCCAAGAGTGATATATAAAGCGAGCTATCTCTCTATTCTCAATGTATAACTCTAAGTAAACCCGACTACGTGAACCAGACAAGGAGACAAGCGCTAATGAACCGGTAATTAAATCTAATTTCATCAATCTTAGATCCTCAATCTAATAATTTAATCTCTTAGCAATTACTTCCTTAACTCGCACTATATTTGTGAATGAAATATTCTAATATTCGCACTTACGTTTCACAGCAACAGCTCCCCGGTTCCTTCTATATTACATCTACAAAACCTATAGAATTTATATAGTCAAACTAATTTAAATATCATGATTTCTTCTTGAGAGGCTGTGAATTAATGTGAATGCTAGCCCCAAAATTTCCCCAGGAGGATTAATAGAAAAATGACTCGTATAGATCTATCACAACTTTAGCTATCAAACAATTAGTCAGAAAGTCAAATTTCTTTAATATTATAAAATAATATGATAGTACAGTGTAAAACAAATGATTGAATATTGATTTTAATGAAGCAATATATTAGGCATGCATTTAAAAATAGTTTTTTTAATAGTGTATTATTATTATGTTTTATAAGGGGTGTGACCCAATGTAATAAAGGGACAAGCGGGGAATGGGTTCTTAACTAAGTCCACTAGTTAATTAAAATACGTTTTTTTGATAAAACAAACATTTACATACATAATTCAGATTATAATTGAAAGGGATCGGAGCGCATGCTCCTACGTCCTTACAGTTCGGAAGCTTGGCCATCACTGAAGATAGTTCTAGCCGCTAGAGGACGTGAAAGTCTTTCTACTGTAAAGATGGAGGGAATCTAAGCAACGGGGGGGGGGGGGGTTACAGTTTTATTTATGTATAATCATTATACAGTATGAAATTGTTCAATCTTCCAGCCTAAAAATTAATAATAAAATAAATTAAAAGCTAGAAATATTATTAACACTTCTATACATCTCTTAGAATATAACAGATTTCATTTAGGGAAAATAAAAACAATATGCACTAATAACAATAATGTATGAAACGTATCATATGTGGTAAAATTAAATGAAATTATGCAAGAAAGTAATTGCAATTTTAACATAAAATGCTTGTTATCATTAAGCAGGTACTTTTCAAAGAAATACATTTTATTACATTGTAATAAGTTAAGATATTTTCTGCATTCTTATTCGGTGATACCACAAATAGATATTAAGAAGCTTATCATTACTCAAAAATGGTAAGTTCGATCCATGATAAGATTATTCCTGTATTTGGAAATGTGTTCAATAACGTAGATCTCTCTGTTAACTCAGCGATGTTTGCGGATCGAATATAATAAATGAATAGAAAGTGAGTGAATAATTCAGGCCGAGAAGGGCGGACAAACAACGATGATGAAGAGTGGTGTGGCCGGATGTCAGCAGTAAATGATTGCATCGTTGAATAAGCGAACAACTAAATGTTGGGAATTCGGAGATTTATGGAGATTCCTTTTTTGGTTTGTGTTAGTTGATGTCTATGGTAAATAGTTTTGTGGAAGTTAAATATTAGTTGGGGCAAATTAAAAGGGCTAGATGCCATAAACAATCCAGGACGGACTATTTAATCCTAAATACAGATGTAAGTATTCTTATAATGCTCGTAAGAGTATTGATGTAAATAATAACTATACATTTTGTATTTTGTAACAGATAATTTAACTGTGTATGACAGTGCTTCTCAAACTTTCAATATTGGCGACCCATTATTATATCAAAATTTTCATCGAGCCCCCCATCCTTACAATAACCATACATTTAATTCACTAATACTATACTTTGACGCTAAAGGTGCAATACGATTTTTACCTCTTAAGTCCCACCGGTGTATATAAACGTCTCGCCCAACTAAAGCGTTAATTGCCCCGGACGTATATATACGTCTTTACAAAATACGATGTTTTCTGTGCACTGCTATCCATGAAATTATTTCGAAGACTTTGGAATGCATAAAAGGACCTTGATAGTGTTTGAGTAGGACTTACTTATTTTAGAGGATTTGCTTATTTATTTCTCCCCCCCTCCTTAATATATCACATACGCGTGCTTACAGGGAAAATGGTGGCATTGGGATTCAAATCGCGTAACTTTTATCTCAGTTAAGCGATTAAGTATAAACCATACAAATTACTAAGATAAATGTTAATTTTTGTATGTAATTTTAAATAAATTAGCCCCATAGAGCCACTGGTAATTATTAAATTTGCTCTTATAGTATTGTTAAATTAAATATGAAATACGCCGTACTGATACATTTATAAGTTCATTATTTCAGTGTAAATGTGTATTTTATTTTTCATTGTGTCAGGATGTATTTTGATTGGATACTTTCAGTGAATTAATAATTTTTTTAAATAATTATTTGTTTACGACTTTTCAATATGGACGCGCCCTTTCGTTAAGTTATCACGCCTCCCAAGGGAGCGCGCCCCACAGTTTGAGAAACGCTGGTGTATGAAGATGAACTGACGAAAATTATTTTATCATAGCACACATATTTTTTGTGCAGAAATATATGCGCACTAATGACAGATTAAATCACAAATATCAACAATAACTTCAAAGGAAAAATAAATTGCATTTTGTAGCACACATCACTGAAAAAAGTTGAAAGTTACAAAATTATACATTAAAGACTTGATTGCTTCTGTAACCCCTTAACTGCCAATGAAAAGCTACGAAATTCTACCCCCCCCCCATGCCACCGTTTTTCTTACAGTTGCGCATTGTTTTGCAGGAAAAGAAGAAGTGTCTTTTTCAACCTAAAAATTGTTTACTTTCACTTCTAAAACAGAAGAAAATTTTTAATTTTTTTTTGCCAAAAAATATATATGTTAAAGCCTTAACATTTCTGAGCATTTTGATACCAAAATTTTGTTGATACTGTAAAAACTTTCAAAGTTATTGAGAAATAACTAGAGAGAAACTAAACAAAAACTCTATTTCTATTCTCAAAACAACAAATTTTAGCTTGCGCGCAGGATTTCTCAGAACTATTTATGATATCAATTTTAAATTTCATACACGTGTTCAAAATAAGGCTTTTCATAACTTATACAACAATTTTCAAAAAAAAAAATTTATAAAATTTTTTTATTTGAATTTTTATTTATTTTTTCCTTAAAATTTTAAAATTTTCGTTATAATTGTATTTAAAAATATTTTTTTCTCTAAATTTCTTAAAAATTAGTTTAATTTCGAAAGTGAGCATTTTTATACCAAGTAAAATTAATTATGTAAATTTTGATCAATTTTGTACTTCAGAATCCTGTGCGGTGTAAACTACTGATTTTCATATTTTTGAAAAATTGTCCAATTTATATTTTTTTATGACTTTTAAAATTTTCTCTCAAATTCTCTGAAAATTTAAGAAATAATGTAAATATCTATGATTATCATGTAGTAAAAATTTCAAATGATTCTTTTGTTCTATTGCTAAGTTACAATGGTTTGAAGAAGGATGTTTTTTTCGAGTGCTCGGATATATGTTAAGGGTCCTGAGACGTCTCATCCCATTCAGTTCATTGATAGCATACAAAGATACCCAACTGTCGTACAAAAAAATTAAAAAGCTCCTATTATACTCTGTAAGCGAAAATGAGAACAAATAAATTATAGAAAAGTACCCACTCAAACGAAAAAACTAGAAACACTGCTCAGCTGTGAATGTCATCGTTCCTGGAATATATGCCCTTTTTAAAATCTTTTCCGAAATAAATAATTCTTTTCTTTCGGAAAAGAAATGTCATTTTGTTATATTCCAAAGCCGAGGGACTAGTTTTAAACTGACTAGCAAAATGCAAAATGTCCTCCTTAGAAAGGACGAGTATACTGGTCCGAGGCACTAAAGGCACCAACTCAGCAGGACGTGTAAACACGCCCGGGGCACTTAAGGCGTTAAAGAGCATAACAAAAGGAATCTCGAAAGGAATATACGTATATACCGATCTATAGAAATTACTAAATATATAATAATTGCTCCGACTCATGGTATTCATGTTGTTAACAAGTAGTGTTAATAGAATATTTTACATAATTACAAGGTTTTCTCTCTTAATGCTGGTATTTGAATCAAAAAGATAATGTTTTACTTGATTAATGTGCGCTGTCTGTGTCTGATTAGCATTTCTGTAAAAGTTATTGGAAGCGTACATCAATTTAAATGGCGACTTTGAATTATTTCTATCTCAGTGTAATATGTCCATCAAGCAATACCAAGAAAAACAACTGAGGAATTTACCGGAGATCAATTATTAAGGAAATCAAATTATGACTCAGAGTTCGTGCATAGTTTGGTGGGTTTGAAAAGCTGTTTGATACAATAGTGGTCACACTCAGGAGCAATCACAGTGACATTGCGTTTTACGGTGTCCAGGAAGCTGTACAATGATGTTTATTTGTCCGTCCACTTGTAAATTATAATAAACCTACCCATAGGAGACAGCGTTTTCTGTGATGTCCATATCACAAGAGATGAACAGAACCGCAATGGAGTTAAGAATTTGTTGTGAATGAGAGAAGATTTAAACTGAAAAGCTACTCTGAACGCATACATTAGCCATTTTGGAGGGCATGTCGAATACGCATTTGTTACAAATTGTATAAATAGTGTGAATTTTTGAATTTGTTTTTCTATTTTTATGTGCAATTGTATTTAATAAAATATTGACACTTTTTTGCATAAGCTGTTATAAAAAAACATCGAAACATTATTTTTATTTTCTTTTTTGCTTCGCGACCTTCATTACCAAATTTGTTTTTCATTTATGGAAAAATTTATGTAAAATAAAATCATCTTCCTTCAGTTCCATTGTATTTACTTAACCTTTACCCGAATTAAGTATAAATGATGTTAATAATTAAATTATATGTATATAGGTTTTTGCTTTGACGCCAATAATTGAGAAACAGTTATTTATGAGTTATATCCATCGGTCTCACTACAATTTACAGATATTTCTTATTCAAGAATTTCTGTGTTATGTTTTGTTTCCGAAATAAAATACTGGATCTAGAGATTTGGAAGTTTTTTTGTAACGATCACATGATATATTTATCCTGGGACTTTATTGGAAGCCCTTGGTTGAATTAAATTATTTTTTTAAATACTTATTTAACTTTCGTAAAAGTATTCTGTTATTTTAAATCTTGCTTTTTCGGGATCCGTTACCAAGCTCTGAATCTGCATTGATTGAATTTTTCCCAACATCACATTTGAAAGCAGCATGAAATCAATATCTGAATTAAGAAAACTCTGAATTAAATCACTTAAGAAGTGAATTTTCCCTTAAGAAAGGCCTTTCAAAAAGGCTTTTTCCATATAGATTCTAATCGGGATATTCTCATACGAAATAACAATCATTTGATATTTGCAAGCCATGTTCCAATATTCAGAACTGTGTAATTATGTATATTTTACTGATTGTTACCAGCTTAATTCCCGTAAGTAACATTAATTGGATATTTTTTAGATCCATGTGCATTCCCTTAAAAAAAGTTCCTTGAGAGTTTCTTTTCGAATGTTCCTTTAAGAAAACTTCTATAGAGAGTGTTTTGGGGAAGTCACTTTGTGACGGTCAGCAGCATCAGCTTCAGTTCCATTTATCGAAACGCCTTAACGATTCGGGTAAACGACTTCACCTAGACTTTTCTAGATTCTCCTGGATATTGCCAATGAAATCAACAACAGTTATTGAAGATTAGACAAAACGTTCACATGAAATTGTGAAACTTCGATTTGTGCACATTTTCTCAAAATCATTTCACCATTAAATGTCCATTTCTTTAGAATAAGTGCTACAAATTTCTGCATATTTCCATAAGTTTTTTTTATAAAGTTCTTACATTTATTACTATCATTCATATAAACTGTGGAGTTTATTGCTATTGCTGTTTTTATAATGGTGAGTTTCGAAAAACCGTGTAACTTATCTTTTAATGGTCAGTGCAGATCTGGAAACGCTGATGAAATAAATTCTTTTCAGTCCTCTCGGTGGCTTAGAAATTGCATGCCCACTTCGTAATCCTAAGGTTGCGGGTTCGATCCCGGTTGGAGTCGATACATTTTTTTGGATGCGGAAATCGCAGGCCCGCATGTTATATGATAATGTAGCACGTACAAGATCTCTTGAGTATCAATTTGGTTCTTGTTTTCTCAGCAAATAAAATCATTGCAACAGTTAGCCTCCGATGAGGAAGCTTAAGTAAATAAATAATTGTCGAAGATGTGTTGGAAGCAAACACACACACACAGTTGTGGTTTTGTTTCAAGCATATTTCTGTTATTTCATTATATTTCAGCAGCAATAGCCTCTAGTACCCATTCATTATTCTGCACATTATGTTTGCTTTTGTAGTGTTATCAAACGAATTCTAAATTTAATTTTATAAATTTGAACTATCTTGTAGATCTGTGTTTCTCAAACTTTCAAGGTTTGCGACCCAAATTTCAATCATAATTTTCATGCCTCCCACACCCTCCATACAATAATTATGTAATGAATTCAATAATAACGTACTTTGACGCATAAGCTACAATACGACTTTAATTATGAACTGTATAAATTATCAAGATGAGTACTAAATTTTGTACAAGCCCATGGGTTCAGTAGTCTTTATTAAACTTGTTACTTAGTATTGCTAAATTAATTATCAAATACATTGTGCATTACCGATACATTTATAAGTATTTTATATCATTGTAAATGTGTATTTTTAAATACACATACACAAAAACACACATTTTTTTTTTATTATTTCAGAATGTATTTTTTGTTTCGATTCCTTTCAGTAAATTAATAATTTTTAAATGTTTTATTTTTGACTTTTCGATATGCTCACGCTCCACAGTCTGAAAAACACTTTTGTAGATGAATAAGTTTTTATTGAAATTATTTATTACTTTAGATGTGACTAAGAAAATATAAATAGAAATTTTGAAAAAATTATACTAGTCTTATTTTTGGAGATTATTACTAAGTCAAGTTGAATAAGTGAATTTGAAATAATAAAAGAAGACAAAAACAGGGATTTTTTCAAAAACAATATAAATATAGTTTTATAATCTTCAAAATTTTAGCTCTTCCTCATACTTTATTTAAAAGCATTCTAAAGCTAGCAAAGAAGATAAAAGGATATTTAACTCTTAAACAAGTTCTTTAAAATTTTTTAAAATAAGAATTAGGGGAAACTATTTTTCCTTTTTAGAAGATTACTTAATATTTTTTGATATAAAAACAACACAATTTCAAACTTTCGAGAATAAAATGTTTGTATTTCCCGTAAACATTTATTTGATGTTTTGGTCTAGAGGAAATAAATAAAATCTTTGCTATTTGTATTTAAATTGTAAATTCGTGCTATGTGTATAATTCAGCAAAAAGTAGCTTTCGAATACTATAAAGCAAAACACAGTTTCTAGCAGAATTTAACATACAGCATTTTTAATTGAAATAACATATAGTGTATGTTCTACCAATTTATTTTTTGAAAACTTATGATACGCAATGACAAATTTTTGCTTAAGTTGTAGTACGTGCCTTGGTGCTCACGTTGATATGAATTGTAGGAACATAAATTTTAAATATATTTGTGTCATAAACGAATCTACTAATTAACTCTGCTAAGTTTTTTTTTTGTTTGAAAAAATGCTCTGTTTCATAATACGCTTCACCTCTTTTCAATGCCCCTAAAATTACTTCTGGAGTATTTTCCCTTGTTTTTTTCTTAAATTTTTCTAGCCATCCACTGCTACCTAGAAATTGGTCGTATCCCGATGCCTTCGCAAGAGCGTTCTGTTTTACGTAAGGTCCAGAGATCGGAAAATTTTTACCTCACATTGTGTATATCCACTTCCAAACTGCCTCGCCGACATCTTCATAGACACATGTTCTTGAACGTTTTGAATAAGAATTCTATGGATCATAATTTTGTTGTTTATTTCGTGTTTATCTCGAACTTATAATAGTTGATAAGCTATTTGGAGGAATACCATATTTTAAAGCAAATTTTTTGACTCCTTTATCCATTTCCTGAAAAATTAAATTTCTTTCTTTGAGGTGAAGCACTTACATTTTGACATTTTCGAGCCACAAGAAACGAAGTAACCAGTACGATTGATCAACACTACAAATGAACGTAGACTAATTCAAGGACACGAGACAACTCAACTGAGCGTTAAAGGGAATATAGAAGGTATTTCTTTTAAACTGGACAATTGGGGTTAAAGTCTGTACTTCTTTAATGAAACGCGCAGAATTTTATTGCTCTCGGCGAGTTAGCACCTAAAAAAACCAGTTCAAGATTTATGGCACCCCAAAAATGTGTTAAGACAGAATAACTTGAAATATCTAGAAATACTTTAAAAATAGGGAGAAAAAAAAATTGAATCACAAGAAAAAATGTTCGTTATATAGAAAATGCACTTCGCTATAGGGAGGTTATTTTATGAAGAAAATAGTGAAATGGTGTTCTTGAATTCAGATAAAAGTTCCCTATATAGAAAAATTCGCAATATAGAGGTTCATAATATGGAGGTTTGACTATACTTATAAAATTACTGATTATAACGGAAAAGCCACTTTGCGTTTAAAGCTAAAAACCAGAGCCAGATACCATAATCATAAATCATTTCTGTAAACAATAATAATTTGACATTAAAGAACATATATTTAATTATTTTATTCTCCAAGCTTATAAAAATTTAAGTCTTGTTATTGAAGTTTGTAGTAACTATTACTTTTCACTCAAACTTTGATTTATGTTTCGGAAAAATTGTTAACACATTTCACAATGCAAGGAACTGGAAATACTTTTAAATCTGTCAAAATAATAAGAAATCATATTAGTTACTCGACATATTTTTATTGAAAAACGTTTAGCAACATTTGCATTCCCCTTTTAGAAAAAAATACAAGTAAATAGTAAATTTCTGAACTGAAAGTTTCGATCGACTTTCAAAACCATTCTCAATTATTAAAATAGTAAGTAACATCAAAAATCACCTTTCTGAACTCTTTAAATGTAATGATCATTATAGAAAAAATATCTATCATTAAAACTTTCAATAAATAACTAAAAAACAATTTTATGAAAGCCTTCAACAATAACGAAGAAAAATATTGCTTTTGCTTAAAAACTCAAAATTGAGCATCTACGAGAGTTTACTAAAGACCAACGTATTCCCAAGTTCAAATTATCAGCGTTGCTTAAATCCCCAATGAAAAAGATTTACGAAACAAAAATAAATAATTGGATGCATTTTGAAATATTTTCTAATCGTTTATTGGAATTTACAGCCCTGGGAATCAATGGAAATAAAAATGTGTTGCTAAATGTGTTTAAACGTATTTTTAAGCCTTATAGTATTTCCCCTTTCCTTAATAAATTAACTACTCAAATGTAAATTTGACATTAAAGAAAAAAATTGCTCTTTAAAAATATTATAAATAGAATTCGTATCACTGGACATGTTCTGGTTGCTATAGTTTAAAAATAAGTGCATTTAGACAGTACATAGTGTGGAGCACTTATATACATTTTTTTTTCTATTCAGAACATTTATAAACCCCGTGTACCACATAATGTATCACAAGGGGGCTTACAACGCAAAGGAAAGAAGGAAGGATTACAATACAAATACCCATGCCTTCTCCGTGGTTCGAATCCATGCCCTACGGCACCACACTCAGCATTACTAACCACTATACCGGATGGGCGGCTAAGCGTAGTATATTTAAATGTCGTTTTTGGCTTGATAACTACATAAAACATTTTGAAGTGTTATATTTTATCTTACTTAAAACAGAATTCATAAATATATAAGATAAATTTATGTTTTAATTTTAATAAGAGATGCGCCCAGAAAATTATTTTTTGATATTAGCAGCAGAATTTGGAAATAATCAAATAAAAGGAATTTTATAAAGATTAGATATAAAAAATTTCATTCATAAAATCTCGAAATATTTTTTAGTGATATATATGTATATGTACACTATTAAAAAATTTGGGATGCAGATGGATTTAGCAAAATAACGTAAATATTTCCTGTGATAAATAACTTAAAACCAAACATCCATAGCGTAAGGTGTAGTAGAAAAAAGAAGAAAACTTCTTATGCAAATCAACGTTGATGAAGGAAAAAACAGAAAAAGGATTTCGGAAGGAAAAGCCCAGAAATCGCATGATTTCGCAGAAGCTGTTGCTTTTCGTTGTCTCAGTGGTGAATTTCAACCTTTCAACTATTGTTTTGTGAAAATGTGGCTGAAAAATGTCATGACAACATAATCTACCGGAATCTATGGTTTTGCGTAGTATCGACTAGAATCCGGTCAAACATAAAGCAAGTAGCAAGAACTATCATTCGAAGACTGTGGAATCGATTAAAAGAAACAAAGAATGTTTGACGTTGGCCAGGACAAGGTCTTACATGTACTACTGCAGCAAATAATGACAGCTATATATGCAGTTAACAACTCATCGGAACAGATCAACCAATTGGATGAACACAGTTTCTTTTGGCAACAGGGCAAAGGGTCTCAAGCGAAACAATTCCAAATAGGCTTCATACGTGTGGTCCGTATGAATGTAGGTCAAAGGTGCGTATTCCTTTGAAAGCTTTCCTTTCACCGTACGGCCAGGAGAAATTGGGTTGCTGAACATCGAGACTGGACGCAAATTGATTGGTTCCAAATAATGTTAATGATCGAGTTCCGATTCAGTTTTTAGAGTGTGGCATCATTCGTATTTTGATATGACGTGAAAGGGGTCCTCGAAAATACCCTACATACAAAATAACGTTACAGATTAGGTGCTTTGACAGTATGAGATGAAATCAGCATAGGTGGACGTAGGGACCAGCATATTGTTTGGAATCACAATTTGGTGGCTCAATGGTATGCAGAAATGATACTGAGACCCCATGTCGTATGTTATGTTGTAGCAACTTGTGAATCCTTTCTTTTACTGCAGGATAATGCCCGATCTCATACAGCTCGTCTTGTGAAGAACTTTTTTGAAGCTGAAACAATACAGCGTGTGGAGAAAACTTATCCTGGTAGAGTATGTTTGGGATACACTTGGACGTCGCTTTGCTGCAAGACCAAAACCTCATCTTAATGTCAAAGACAAGGAGATTTTATTTCGTCAAGAGTGGAACACTAGTCACCAAAGTCTCATCGGTAACCCCATCGCATCCATGGTAAACAAGTATGCGACAATCTATGCAGTTCGGGGGACCTTACCCCATATTGACCTTACACTTGTATCATTTAGAAACAATCAGGTATTTTTTGTCATTTACATGTAACCAAATTATTGTGTTGAAGCATCATTTCATGTTCTTTGTACCATTACGCAGAATTAATGTTCCTGTACAACTAGTCTTTTTTGCTTCTTTTTTCTCAGTATTTTGTTTTGTTACACCTATAATTTACATTTTAAGGACATGGATGGCGATAGCTGAATGGTTTCTTCACTTTTCAGTTGCTTACCTAACTTTTTTTTGAGCAGTGTGTATATCACATAAGTGGACGGTGGATCATAAAAAGTAATTTCTTAAATTGCTGAAATTGGAATCAATATAGTAAATATTTAAGTATTTCACAATTTAAACACATATTTATAAAAATAAAATAATTTATTTTTTCTTAAAAAAATTTTTTTAAGCCATTTTTAACAATGCTCATTGAGCATTAGTTTTTAATATATGCTCATAATTTTTGTCTTTTTATATATATGGATTAAAACACATATATGTGCGCATAAATTATAAATTCAGAATAAAATTTGATAAAAAAAGATATCGGATTAATTTTCTATCTATGCAATATTTCACCAATTATAACACATTGAAGGTGCTCAAAACAAAAAAAATTATAATCTGATAATTTTTTTAGAAAACCAATGTACAAATTTGTAAAGTATATCATCTTTCATAAGTTGTGAAAATTTCAAAGAGATATTACGTAATATGAAACGCAAGAAGCATTTTACGTAACAATGAACAAGGGGGAATTTACGAACTAAAAAAGAACATTTTAAACATTTATTTGTGTAACATAAATTTAAAACCTCAGTAATTATTAATAAAAATGACAATATTCTTCTTTGACAGAAGTGTCCTAGGAAATATAAAAAAATATTTTTAAAGTAAAAAAAAAAAAAAATCAAAATCGTTCTTTTGACCAAAATTTGACATCGAGAAGCTCCAACATCCCCAAGGAAAACCTTTTCATATTATTAAAACTGAATTGTGCGTGTGTTTATGTAATATAAGATACCAATCGCGTCGTGGTAGCCTTGTGGTTAAGGTAACGTACTCGTGGCTGGCGTGTCCTGAGTTCGAGCCCGGTACCACTGAACAACCGTCGTGTAGGGGAGCGATATACATCAAATCTGTCGAGAGCTCAAATGTCCTCCCGTTGGTTTGGTATGGTAGTTAGAAGAGGGGGTTCCAGCTCAGGTGTCATCCTCGTCTCTTGAACATGGTTCGTCACCGAAAGCCCTCGTGTAATTGAACAGTACGACGCTATTATTCACTCACTCAGTATAAGGTACTAAAATTAATCTAAATCAGTAAAATATATAGAAATATCACATACATTTAATCCAATGATATCTTGATTTTATAAATACATTAAGATAATTAATTTTGTTGCTTCAGGGAGTTTTTAAAACAATTCACAAATAAATGTTGCAAATAATATTTAGTAAAATACACTTTTTTTTTGACCGAAGAACAGAAACATAAATTCTACTATACCATTCCATAATACATGCATTTATCGTATACTTAATGCGAGATAAATAAAGCCCTCTGAACAACGAAAATCAATACCTTTCTAAAAACGAAAATGTTAAAAAATCAATCTTGAATCAAAACCAATATCACACGTACCCTCCACATTTTCCAAGCAAGCAGACATAACGTTAAGAACAATTGAGCTTGGAATTTCTAGTCGCATCCAAATAACACGCCAAGAACCATAGAACGATGGGGATAGAATTTTAAAATAGAAATAAATTCTGAAAAAAAAGAAAGCTTTTTCCCCTTATCCACGCTATGCTTTGAAATGCGTAGCTAGGCATGAATATTTAATGAGAGAAGAAAACCGCGGGGGGCTGATGCCATTTTTAAATGCAAAGCTCGTAATCCTAGACAAAAAAGACTAAGGGAAAAAATACTAAAAGGGGCATGAGAGCTTTTGAGACTTGAGTTGACCAAGAAATAAAGTTTTCACTTTAAAAGAGAAATAGAGCCAGTTAACGTTTGTTTCGGCCTTTAGAAAGTGATTTTTAAGAGGACAGGGGATTAAGCAGCCAATCCCATTAACATTGTCTTTCTCTGTTATTATATATATATATATATATATATATATTACTATTTATTCATACTTAAGTATAATATTTGTTAGTTTGTTGGATTATTTACTTTTAAAATTATTATTTGTTAAATATTAACATATATAGCTCAAACTCAGTGGCGCAACAGCCCATGAGGGCCTAGGCCTACTGTGCCCATCTCAATATACATAACCACTGGGCGCTGAGGTTGTGGCGGATCTATACGCGTCCTTCTATTAACCTCTGGGGAAATCTTTGGGCTATGAAAAACAACAACCCTTTTCTGAAGAAGAAACCATGATATACAAATTAAGTTTATTATATATTGTTCAAGTTCGCTTGCTAGAAAGGTTAGTTAAAGCTACATAAAGTGTGATAAAGTTGGAGAAATATATGAAAGAGAGTTAACAAGTCAGTGTGAGAGAATAGAGTTAGAAAGTTAAAATTATTAAGAGATAGATAGTTATATAGAGGAAAATTACTATCTAATAGAAGTTGTCAAGGGATTGAAGGATTACGCATTAAAAGATAAGACTATCTACAGTTCAGGTATTAGTCGTATTTATTGTACGTTTTGATATTTAAATTATTAAAGAGATTTAAGTGGTAATTAGTTACATATCTACCGTGTAAAGCAATATTAAGGTAGAAGATTGATTAAAAAAAGTGGATCAATTATTAAAAGTTTTCTCCAAAAACGCGACTCTCGTCTCCTTACCTCTGCTTGATAATCGAAAACATCTTATTTAATCTGATTCATTGAATTGTTAAAATTAAATTAAAGTGCTGAAATTATAGTGCTGAATAAATAATTAGAAATCATCATGTCGAATCGTTCTTCACTTCCTTCTACACCTTTAACCGGGTCACAGGGTAGACAGGGGGGCGGGGGGGTTTACAAGGTGCATGGGCAGATGTCCCGATCAGGTGGTCAGTATGTAGCAAAACCCTTAGTGTTTGGTCTCCCATAAGCAAGTTTGGTAATCATTTATCGACCCACTAAAGGGATGAAGGCTGAGTCGACCTTGCCCAGCCCGAGGATAGAACCCGAACCTGTGGAAGCGCGACACGCTACCACTCGGCCACTGGGCCTCTATCAATATATATAACATAATTTCTATTAAAATTAATAATGGATAAACAATAGATTCAAAACTTAATTGAGTTTTTAGAGTAAATGTTTTCTTCGTTAAGTTTATAAAACACAAGAACTGAGATACCAAAGCTCTTGTTTGAAAGATGGATTAAAATTTGAATTAATTAATTTTGAAAGTTTTTCTTTTCATACAGGATTTCTCTAGTGCCTGATTACTGTATGGAAAGGGATATATATATATATAATTATAAATACTTTTATATACTTCCAGAAATAGAATACTTTTATTATCTCCATTCAATGAGTGTTGCATTACTTATACGATTCGTTGCGGTATTTCAAATCTTTATTTGCAAAGCTTTGATATGAAATATAATCCTAAAACCTGTAATTCAGCAAAGCGATGATTAAAAATCCTTGATTCCTTAAAATAAATTTTAATTATTATTTTAATTGAAAGGAGGGTTATATATAGATCTAAAGGTTTTTTACTAATATAGAGCTTCAGAAATTCAAATAAATGCTTAAGAACTTTCTTAATATAAATAATCTGAATCATACAGAATGTTTTATTTGCAAATAAATATTTTGTCATCTATGTAATATTATCAAAGCAATATTTTAGACGTGAAATGTTACTTGATGCTTTAAATAAAAGAATTCTTATTCTTTAATTATAAATTTGATTCTTAATTTACATCCTCTTTTTAGAAATTTAATACTTCTTTCTTAATTCTCGCTATGTTTCTGAATAACATTTTTTAGAAATACTACGTTCTCTCTCATTCATGACATCATGAAAAAAAAATAACTTTTCAACAAAAGGAAATAATTAATTTTTTTATTTGGCTAAAAAGCTAAGTGTTGGGAGTTTATTTTCTAGTTTAATGATTTTTCCATATGTTGTTAGTTTTTTAAGTTAACTAAATTTTAAAAAATCCATTATAATTAACTAGAAATGCACTTTGCAAAATGTATTTTATTTAAGCAGTGCTTTTGAGAATATAGTGTGTAAAAAAGTTAAATTATGTTTTTTAAATTATATATACTGTACTTTACTTCAATTCACAATATTTAAAAAAATAATTCAGAAATACCGACCATCTTTACTGTTTCCTTACATTTATCATAGTTCGTTACAATATTTTAATTTATTTACATGGAATATTTTTGATAAAACTATTCTAGAGATAAAATTTTTCTAGGGAATGATACTAATTGTGAATAAAAAGAATTTAAATAACATTTTTTTAAAAATTTGCGTGACATTTATTATGTGACACTGATGTACCGTTTTTTTTATTAAAAATTAAAAATTTCTTTTTTTTAAGTTTTAAAATGCATAATCATTACAAATATTTACATGAAATTTGAAAAAAAATCACAAAAAATTGTTGAAGTCAGTAAAGTTTTAAGTATAAAACAAAAAAAATTATTGTAGTTATTAAACTTGATGATTATACTTGAAAGTGGAAATTTATACAATTTTTCTATAAAATAAAGTTATTCATGCATTTAATAAAGTTTTTATAATAAATACGGAATATTTGATAGATTTCATAAGTTTTAAGAGACATTATAACTTGACGGAAAGGTCACAAATCATGCAGCCATCGTGATTTCAAACCTTATTTTTTCAAAGTTTTTCATGTATGTTTGAAAACGGACTATTGCATATAAAAACATTGGTTTTAAGCTACATTTACTAGATATTTAATATAGTTTAAACGTACGCATAAAATATTTTTAATGTTCTTTTATAAAGTAAACTTAAATTCATGTTTAATTTGTGTATACGTCATATATTATCCAAACATTTCTCATTTAAGACAAGTAGATAGCGACTAATGAACTTGTAAGAGAAATTTTAATGGATTAAATTGTGTAAATTTGAATTTACTAATTGCAGAAAAATTTTTTTAAAAAAAGGAGAGAAGATTGATTTATAAAATAAATTAACTCCTTACCTGCCAATTAAATGTTACGCAATTCGCTCCCCAGTGCCGTGGTTTTTCACGTAGTAGTGTTATTAGAGGGAAAAAAAGGTATAAATAAGCAATTTTTTCAAAAGTAAATAAATTCTTCGAAAACACTGTCAAAGTCATTTTATTGTATTTTGAAGTTTTTGGAATAGTTTTACTAATAGTAGCGTAAAGAAAAGGATTCGCATTTTGGAAAGACGTAGATATACGTCCGAGGTACTTAATACACCAGTTCAGTGAGATGTATATATACGACAGCAGCAATTAAGCTAAGAAAGAATATTTATGAAACCAATATTAAGTAATGAACAAATTTAGTATGGCAAACTTTTGTATTAAATAAAAAAATATTTAAAAGCACTTTAATTCTGTAAAATATACAGTCCAGTATATAATTAAATCAATTAGCTACTGGTACAGTATAGTGCAAGAATTTGGAGTATTCGCAGATTTTTGAAAGTTCTGATTAGATTTGTTCTTCAGTACCTGAAGAGTTGAAACATTTTATTTTGAACTTTTCCTGTTGTATTTACAAAATTCGAGCAAAAAAAAAAAAAAAAAAAAGAGAGACTTTACTCGTTTTTATAACTTTACAAGTGTTATTTATGTATGTTTTTTGAAAAAAAAATCATTTATTTCAATCCAATTAGAATAGTTAAACATTTCAAACTGAAATTCGAAGTCTAACATTTAAAATGATACTTTACTTTTTGAAGTATTCCATAAGTTTGGATTCCATAAATAAATATTTGTGTATCAAAATTATTTAAAAAAAATCTATGCACAAATAACTTTTTATTTAGTTTTTTTTTTATTTTTCAAAATGAATGTATGAGAAAATATTATAAGCGTTTAATGACAAATTCATTTTTTATCGAATTTTTGTATTGAGAATTTTTTGCATTGTTTATAAATTGTTTCATTATTATATGTAAATTAAAGCATGTTCTTCCCATACCAGCGATACTTTAATGTTGAAATCAATCGTAAATATGTATAGAAAAAGGAAAAATATGCTCAGAAGTAGTAATACAAATTTTCGTTTAGTATAAAGGAACTATCCGAAAGAAGTTTCACCATAAACAAAGAGTTAAGGAATTTTTCAAACAATGCTTCATATTTCTTTAGAAAATTTTCTTTGTGATACAGTTTATTTTATGTTTGCATTATTTTCTAATATAGAATTTGTTAATGGTTATTAGTGCTTTTTAATCTTTATAATTTTAGAATAAACACTTGCTAAACAAAGTGAAAAGAAATACCGAATGATGTTGGAACAAATAATAGTAAAAAATGAAATATATTTATTTTGTGCGAACTCACAAAAACTGGAGTTGGGGTAAGAAATGTGTGAATAAAATAAATAATGGTAAGAAAGGAAATGTCCTGAAATTAACAATTAATTAAAAATAAAAGTGCCGATGCGTTAAAATAAATACGAATAGTGTTTGAACAAAATAAATTGTATACATTTTACACAAAATATAAAAATTTCATACCAGCTAAACACTTTTTGCATACCAGCAAGAAACTGTATAATTATTATTCGTAAACTAATTCCAGAAAATATTTTTAATTATTTCTTAAATATCTTTTAACATTTGAATTGAAGTATTTTGATGCATATTTAATCTAAGATTATAATAATGTAAATTATAGTCATTGAAAAATAAATAAAGTACTTGACAAGGCTATCAAATTAGAATAACAATTATTTTCCTATTTTATACAACTAAAATAGGTTAGATGTTCCATAAACACATACATTTACACATCGGCCTCCACATGTAAAACCAAGAGTTCAAAGAGAAAATCTTAGCAAACAATTCGTAAAAATAAGCTAATTTTTAGCGTTTTCGAGGAATTATATCTTTTTTCTCGAAGTACTATAAAAATTATGAAAAATAGATGTATATTTTCAAAATGTGGGGAAATGTGTGTATGTGTGGTACTCGCTTCCGTGACACTCAATTATCTAAATGTACCTGGGGTGGTGTAAAATAAGTAGCAACTAGAGGCTACAGCTACATATCGTTTTCTGGCAAATGACCTGACTTAAATGGATTGATTTTCGATTTTGCCATATGAAACAACAACTTTAACAATTAAGAGATATATCATTTGTAAGAACGTTTATGAAACATATGTAAAAATTACAATAACCAGTTAACTGTGGTGTCCCCGTTTGACAGAGTGCAAATATGTATGTCACGAAAATTGAGCGATGATGAATATACACATCAATCATTAAATAAGTGTCACTGTTAAAATATTGCATAAAAAAGATGGGTTTCTTTTATAAAATGACCAATTTTGTTACTTATATTTATTTGGTTAACATTAATATATATTACATGCATATTACTCGAAAAACGCAGGAAGAGTTAAATGCATCTGAAGGTAAGTATTTAAATTACTCCTGTAGAGTGGTATTCACTGAAACAGGAGGATTCACCAAATTTACTGCCAAAATATTTTCTACCTGTCTTGATACTAAGGAAGTTCTGGAGTAGGTGCTGCAGGGTTGTTTACAGTCATCTTGACAGAAAGCATCATTGCCTTTCCCATCCCAATAAAATTACTATTCTTTAGACAGCATGGCATTGGACCAATTCCTCAAATACCAACACTTTCTAACCTCAAACAATTGGCATTTACACTATTTGATAGCTAGGTAACATCAGGCCAGCAGCTATCAATGGGGTCAGAGCCTGATCAGCATTCATGCATTTGCCCCATGGCTGACCATACCGTAAGGGATCCTATTATAAGCAAAATTTTAGACTTTTGCCTTTGTCCCTTTTAGGCTAACATTTAAAAATATTAAGATTCAGTTCACGAGTGGTAGCGTGCTGCGCTTCCACACCACAGGTTCAGGGTTCTATCCTCGGGCTGGGCAAGGTCGACTCAGCCTTTCATCCCTCCAGTGGATCGATATAAATGAGAATCAAGCTTGCATTGGAACCAAGCATTGAGAGTTTCGCTTCAGGCTGGCCACCTGATCGGGACATCTGCTCATGCACCTCAGTGCCCAATGATCATGTATACTGAGATTGGCACAGTAGGCCTTGGCAATCATGGGCAGTTGCACCACTGAGTTTAGTTTATATAAACATTATTATCATCACACATAAATAAATTCGTTATGCGAACTTGTACTCTGTTTCAACCGATGCATACGTAAGCACATGAGTTCATCTCAAATTTTTCATTTATTTTTATTTATTTGCTTTATTCCGGTCTGACCGCAAAGTATTTTAAACATCTTGAAATTGGGGAATACGTTTTTTTTTCCAAAAATTGCAATTTATATCTATCTATCTATCTATCTATATACAGGGTGTTTCATATTGAATGTTGACAAAAAGAAAAGTGCAGTGTCACTGCCGTAATGGATTTATTCAGCCGAAACAAATCTATTCTGCAACTATACAATTATACAAGTTTTATTTGGCAACGGTGAAAATTATCGAATGACGAACTCGCCGCTAGAGGCGCTGTTAAACAAAATGTCGTCCATGCAGGAGAAAGCGTACTGCGTTTTCGAATATGCCAAAACCTCCTCGGTAACTGTTGTGCAAAGACATTTTCGCACGAAATTTCTTAAAGAACCACTGTATCGGCATAACATAAGCAGGTGGGTGAAGCAGTTCCAGGATACCGGATGCTTATGCAAGAACAAATTCTGTGATGAAAATTCGTCCTGTGATTTTTTTCTGGGGTTTCGTTAAAGACAAGGTGTTTGTGCGTCCACTTCCTCAGGACTTAGAAGAACTGAAACAGCGGATAACTGCAGTGTTGAACTCCATCACAGGGGATATGCTATCACGAGTGTGGCAGCAGCTTGATTACCGTGTATACATTTGTCGTGTCACCGGAGGGACACATATTGAACACCTGTAGAAACTTGAATAAATGTAGTTTTGAAGTAAATTTGAATTTTCTAATTATATTAATTACAACGTTCACAATCATGTTTTCTTTTTGTCCCATTCAATACGAAACACCCTGTATATACATATATATATATAGCCAATTATCCCTACTTTTTACGCATGATGAGCATACTCCTCATGACAAAATATCCTGCAAATTCTGTATGATTCGTCAATCACAGTTAACTTCTTAAAACTAAAACAGTTCTAGTACACGGATGTCTAGAATTCTTGAATTTATCATTAAATCTGTGAAATGCATTCTTATTTAAATAATTTTCTTTATTAAAGATACTTTGAGAAGAAGAACGTAATAATTTTATCATTACCAGTAATATCTAGAAAACTATAAATTGCTTTCCGCATCAAAAAATGTTTGCTAAAGAAACATTTATTTTCCCTGTTTCAAATGTATATTACATACACCACATTTCCTTGGATTATGTTCTGATAGGAAAATGTTCTTGCAAAACCAGAAACCCAAAGAATGCTGGGAAACACAGATATCCGAGATTCAAGTATAGAAAAAGTAAGAAATCATAAAAATACAAACAATCTATTGTTTTTACGATTTTTAACTCTACCGAGTCACAAACCGGGGACAAATAAATTATTCACGCTAGTTTTCCTCCCAAACCATTCTCGATTGCGAATTCGTAAGAAAGAAAAAAAAATTACACAGAGACTAAAACAAAATAAATGAATGAAAAACTTAAGAGGTGAACCATGAAATCGACGTTTGAGACAGGAAAACGGATCCAGTGATAAATTGAATTTTTCATTTTTTTTCTCTTATAGTTTTACTTTTTATTTTCGTTCTCGTTATTTTTCCATGCTCTAGCTCTGGATGCATGGAGTTTACCAATATCGAAATATGAATTTAAAATGCTGAAAGTTTATTTTTTTAAAACTGATTTTGTTGAACGAAAAATGTCTTCGTTTGCTTTCGAGTTCTTGTAAAAGACACTGGAAATTTTAAATTTATGATTGTGTTACCTGAATTATTTCGGTTGCTTAATGCTAAAAAGTGTTGGAATAAATGAAAAAGATTTTTTATTGCTTTTAATGCTTTACCGTTATTCTATTACTCGAGAATTTTATGATTTGAAACCAATAAATAACTGAAAAAATTACTAACTCTTTATAACAGTATTATTAAAATATTGCATAGAATTTTTTTTAAAATTCGTTTTGTACTTTTTGCTTTAGTACTTTTTAAAAAAGTTTTGACATTAAAATTTTTTCCTTGTATGTTCACTCATATCGAAACGTGGTGCTGTAATATTAAGGCAGAAGCTTTTTAAAACAAAAATGTTAATCATGAACTGCTATTTATATTTCTTTGCATGTGATATTCCATTAAAAGCGTATTTTAAATTATTGTAAGTTGTTTTTATATCAATATTGACTTGTTACTTAACCCGGCACTTCTCGCCCAGGGTGTGTCATACCCACCGTCTAACTTTTTTCAACGCTCCTTCTAAACCTTTTTTTGGAAAATGGATAGTTTCTAGTGTAGCTGACTTTAAGGTCATATCCTTTGAGGGACTTTAGCTTGTAGACGAATTCTAAATATATATTTTTGGATATCGCCTCTTCGGGTATGTCGTATCCTGCGCATGAGTCACCGTTACAGTTCTGAATGCATGAGCACGTTTTAAATCTTCCTTATGCTATGAAGTATTATTATAGTTATGATGAAGAAATGTGATACTTAAGTAATTTAATAGATACAGTATTTAATAGATATAGTACAACAGTATTTTCGGATGAAGAAATTCACTTCGCTGTTATGATAAGAAAAAATCAAATGATGGAGATTATAACAGCAAGTATGATTCCTCAACTGGAATCGATCCGAATTTAGAAAAGGAAAACACTTTTGAAAATGAATGCTTTATATTAGAAACATAAAAACATTTGTGAAGAACGTAATTTTAAAGGAGAAAAATGTTACACATCTTATCCACTTTCAGATGATTTTTTGAAATGAAAAAAACTACTGCTGGAACAAAATAAGAGAAAATAAAAAAGAAATTCCAAAATTTTTAAATTTAAAGAAAAATTAAGTTTACTCCTACTTAGTTTGAAGAAGGTACAGATTTAAAAAAAATTAAGATCCAGTGAAAACATCGCACTCAGTCACGACGAGATCAAAG
This sequence comes from Trichonephila clavata, assembly GCA_019973975.1. Lineage (NCBI taxonomy): Eukaryota > Metazoa > Arthropoda > Arachnida > Araneae > Nephilidae > Trichonephila > Trichonephila clavata. The sequence goes on from BMAO01023989.1 coordinate 88,625, forward strand.
GAGTGTCTAAACTATGCATTGAATGCCCTTTTAAAAATAACAGAAAAACTAAATTTTCGTGTGAAAAATGTAATAAATATGTTGTATTTCTTACTGTTCTTCCTTTTTAACCTTTGTATACAAATTTTACGGTAAAAACACAATCTAAACACCCTTGGGTAAAACATACCCAGCGCGAGAACTTAAGGTCGTTCTTTTCACCTGAGTGATACTGGGTTAATTCAGCGGTTCTTAAACTTTCAATCACCACGCCTCCCCCCCCCTTTATGTATCAGTATGACATCACGAACCCCCAATATTTTGAACATCTTTCCCCGGCTTAATATCCTTGATCAAAATACAAGTTCTAGAAGAGTTTTTTTCATTGGATGATCTCGTCTAGTATGGCACATCTTTCAATTTTTCCAAAAAGGCCTTTCAGAGTCAGTAAAAGAGAGCAATCTCAACATTACACGAGAGACCACTCGGACTCCCTAGAAAGGCACTGCGGACCCCCAAGGGTCCACGGACCACAGTTTAAGACCCACTGACTTAATATGCAGAATATGAAACATTTTAATTAGTTTAATTTTAATTTTTGTACAATAGAAATAATATTCGAGCATCGTAATATAAATTGTTGAGGTACTATTTTGAATGATTTATTTTACAAAAATAATAAGATACACTAATTAAAAAGAAAATTAAAATTTTTGTTTATCTAATATAATCTACAGTAGATTCAGTCTTCTTTAGAAAATGCTAAGTGAATCTTTTTGGAAGTATTTTAAATAAAGAGAAAACTATTCCCCCCCCCCCTACTTTACTTTCAACTAATCGTTGTTTGTACTTCCACATAACTATTATTTTATTTTTCTATCTTGTTTTATATATACCTTAAAATCCGGCGTATATATATATATATATATATATATATCTACCACAAGCCCTTGGTAGATGGCTGGAGACAGATTGCACCAGATGTATAATCAAAGGTCACGCAAATCCGAGATATTGTGAATTGGTGGTCTTTGAACTCTGAGCTGCCGTCCCATGACATTCCAAATGTGTTCAATCGGATTGAGATCTGGTGAGTTAGGAGGTCAGGACATTAACTGGAATTCAGCATCATGTTCCTGGAACCACTCCAACACAATTTTAGCCTTGTGACACGGGGCGTTGTCCTGTTGGAACATTCCATTTCCAGCTGGAAAAACAGAGGCCATGTAAGGGTGCTACTGGACCGCAATCATGTTCAGAAACCCTGCAGCATTCATGGTTTGCTCAACCTCAACCACGGGGCTCAGAGACGCCCAAGAGAATGTCCCCCGAAGCATAATACCACCACCACCGGCTTGTGTGAGACCTACTGTACATTGAGAGAGCAACTGTTCGCCTGGAAGATGGCGTATCCTGACACGGCCATCGGCGTGATGAATGACAAACCGTGATTCACCTGACCAGGCAACTCTCCCCACTGATCCATGGACCAGTCGCGATGTTCCCAGGCCCAGCGCAGACGCAGTTGGTGATGATGCTTGGTCAGCAAAGGCACACGAGTGGGACGTTTGCTGCGCAGCCCATATCCAACAGTGTCCGCTGAACAGTGCGCTCCGATACTATTCTACTTGGCCCTGCATTTGGGCTGTCAGCTGAGCCACTGTCTGGCTCCGGTTTTGCTTCACCATGCGAGACAGTCTCCGACGGCCTTTTTCTTTGATAGTGTGTGGACGTCCAACACCATGTCGTCTACTGCTGGTTTCACCGTCATTCATCCACTTTTCATAAGTACTAACGACTGTAGAACGCGAACAACTTACGAGTTGTGCAGTTTCGGAAATATTTGTTCCGAGCCTTCGAGCCATTACACAATCTGCCTTTTATCAAAGTCGCTTAGATCCGCAGCCTTTCTTATCACACACAGAAGTAAGTGAAAAAATGATTTTTCAGACTCTCCAGCAGCAGTCAAATACCACTTCCACCGGATCACGTTCCTTCCACGTCATCCAAGTGAGTTCATTTCAAAATGCAGGGGTGGTCATAATGTTTTGGCTCTTGAGTGTATATATATATATATACTTTCAAGCTGAATTTTTAATTTTTATGTATATTCGTCGTATAACGGCACTCCATTTTTTACGAATTACCTGAAATGTGCATCTCCAATGCTCTTATGTTTTGATGTCATTTGTTCGAAGTATTATTCCAAGATTTTGAAAAAAGAATAGTATACTTCTCTAGAACTGCAACCTCTGAAGTTCATTAGGTATGTCACTTCCTTTAAATAAAAGGTATTCCTGTCTAAGTAAAAATCTAATTTTTTAAAGTTCTTTTGTTTTTTAAGTTATCATTTTTATACCCGGTGTATAACGCGTACCCGTAAATTTCTATCTTATTTTTTGTGTTCAAAGTGCGCGTTATACGCCAGATTTTAAGCTAATTGCTTTGCAAATTTCTTTCAATTATATGCTTTGAGTTAGTTCTTAATAAGATTGATGCATGTTTTCTTTTGCTCAAATATTTACATTATTTAATATGTGATTTGACACTTTTTTTTTAATAACAAGTAAATCAAACATTGATTAAAAACTAATAATAAATCACCTATTTACATTTAAAGTTTATATTTAATTGCAACTAGGCTTTTAATAGAAACTAAATTGGTTTTTTTGGGAAGAGGGTACACTCACCCTCTACCGAATGCTCTCTTGACATTCTATTTATAAATCAAAAAGGGCCGATAATCCAATAAAAATGGCAATTTATGATGTATTTTTGTTATGTTTCTACGGAAAGTGCATGCATTGATTTATTATAGTAGTTTGAAGAAAAAAAGATTTAGATATTCTTTTTATACAAATATGTGTAAAACATTAGGAAAATGTATTTGTTTTAAACAGTAAAAAATGTTAAGCAAGTTTACTATTTTAATGAAATAATGCTATAACAATATTTGATAGGGCAGGTACAGCAACGTACAATTGCGTTTGTAGTAAACATAGCTCGTTAAACAAATTACAACACATGGAAGTTGTTCGAAAAGCTTATTCAATGCATGATTAATAATTAAATTTGTTTTATTATTCGAAGCGCACTGGAGGCAAGGAAATACGATTAATCAAATGAATAAGTTCTTGAGAAAAGTCCATTGAAGTCTTCATGAAGTGGTGAAAGTACATTCAGCTAAGTGCAGCCAATTACTTAATTAACAAGTATGAATTAAATTAGATAAGACGGAAGTAGCTTATACATAAATGTAGTTAATTCAGTCTTAATTATAGTAGCTTTCATTTACTCAATTTAAGATAAACTTTTGAAATATTTGAGTTTATGGAAAATATAGTGATTTATCTAATAATATTTATTTCAATACTTTATAAAATTAAAAATTATTTTCTCTGAAAAAATACCTATATCTCAAAACGAAGCTTTTAAATCATTGTTACTTATTTCTACTTGAATTTGTATTTCACAGATATACATATTTTCTGGAACTGTTTTGACTTTTTTCTTGATCATTTTTTTATAAGAGAATGAAAAGCAATTTCCCAACTATTTTTTACTGATGCATTCGAAAATTATAAATATTGATGGGATTTGTGAAAACCGTAAAATCCAGCGCATAAGGTGCCCTTTTATCACAAAAAATAAGATCGAAATTTACTGGTGTAAGTTATACACTGGGTATAAAAATAAGAGTAAGAATAAAACAAATTATTCTTGTACATACATCAAAGTACTGTTTATTTTAAAGAAATGACATTCCTTATGAGCTTAAAGGGTTGTAGTTCTAGATGTAGGCTCTTTTTTTCAAAATCTTGGGATTATACCTGGAATAAATGACTTTAAAACATGAGAGCATAGCATATGTACATTTCAGGTTTCTTCTTAAAAAAGGAGGGGGGGGCTTGATTTAAACGGCGAATATATCAAACAATTTTAAAAATGCAGCTTGAAAGAATAGGTGCACGTGCGCGTTATACGCCGGATTTTTAGGTAATTAAAATATTGAATGATGCAAATTTTCAAATATTCTTTCTGCATATAATATTAGAAATTCAAAGCTGAAACACAGCGGGAATTTTGGTAATAATTGTTAGTTGAAGAAGGGTGTAGGGAATGTACCGATTTCATTGATGCAATAAACGTATTACGTTTGAAGTAAGGGTGTCAATTTGCTTTTTCTATTGTAAAATGCAACCAAAAGGCTTCGTCATGAATGAAATAAAATCGAAACTATCCCGAAATTCGGTAAAAAATGCTTAAAAGTAAATATTTTTTTGGGTATGTTTGATCGAAAAATTAATATACAGGGTGTCCCAAAACGACCGCATAAACTCTGCACAGCTAAATTCCTCGTTGGGAGTTCATAAAAACTGCCCAAAGAAGCGTTCCTGTACGATCCATAGTTTAAGAGAAAAATACGAAAAACAAGTATGACGTCACTTCCCGGTGCAAGAAAAAACACTTTATTGAACATATCAACAGCAATATATGCACAATTTATGGCAGATGTTCAAAATGTCCACTGCGCATGACGAGCAGGCTTAAGTACGCCGTGGAATGGCTGTCATCACACGTCGCAGCATCGTGGGGTCCCCCCAAAGTACAAGCAGTATGCAGACGGGCAACTAAGTTAATTTGTGTTGTCACTACGTCTCGATACACCAGTTCCTTGAGATGGCATGTCGCAGTAGACGCAAGTACATGTCGCAGTAGTCACGAACGGAATACATGGTCACCATACGAAGACTACCGGTAGATGCAAGATGCAGCCTTTTAAATACCAGTTCAACGGCGGCTTAACGTCATTCCACGGCGCGCGCTTGCATAACGCGACATGCGTGACGAAAGTTTTAAACATTATCGTCTGAAAAGATATGCAAATACGGTTGTTGATAGGTCCAATAAAGTGTTTTTTCTTGCACCGGAAGTGACGTCATACTTTGTTTTTCGTATTTTTCTCATAAACTATGGATCATACATGAATGCTTCTTTGAACAGTTTTTAAGTACTCCCAACGAGGAATCTAGCTGTGCAGAGTTTATGCGGTCGTTTTGGGACACCCTGTAGCATTAAAAGAAAAGACAAAAATGAGTCTAAATATTTTAATTAATTTTGCTTTTTTCAATCTTGCTTGTTTCTTGTAGTACGTTTTTTCCATTACTCTCATGTTGCGACCCGGGAGAAATGCCTGTCAAACGCGTGTGGCCCTCTTGAAATACCTATCATATGCATGTGGCCCAGTGGGGAAAAAAAAGTTTGAGTATCCCTGTTATATATTACTTAAAAAAGTAGTTATTCACTATCTTTTGTAAGTAATATCTATTTATTTCATATGTTTTACCCATCAAAAAGTAATTAATTAATAAAACACTAAGAAGTAACACATTCCCCAGGAATCCACTCTAAGAAAATAATTTTATATTAGTATTAATGAATTGTTAATGACATCTTCTAATTTTACGTCTACAATTAGTTTTAAACATACATTTTCTTATAACCAGTAATTTTAAGCAAACATAAACAACGCATGCGTCCTTAAATTTAATTACGTCCTTAAATTTAAAATCTGTTAATTTTATTTGGGATATTTTATTTGAAAAATTACGGCAATTTTATTGCTCTCGGTGAGTTAGGCACCTGGTAAAACCAGTTACAGGTTATTGATCGTCATAAAATTGGTTAAAAGAGAGAATTGTTTGAAATGTTCGGAAATATTTTAAAAATTGGGAGAAAAGAGATTGAATTACAAGAGGAAAAGTTTGTTAAGTAGAAAATACACTTCGCAATTGGGAGGTTGTTTTACAAAGAAAATAATAAAATGCTCCGGGTTCCAGGAAAGAGTTTGCAAAATAGGTGTTCGTTAAATGGAAGCCTGACTGTATACCAATTTTTCCTGTACAGTGAAATCAACAGTCATGATAGCATGACTCTCAAATAAGGAGCAACTCATGTCACAAGTTTCAAATTCCTGATAAAACAAAAAAGAAAATGAATAAATAATACAAGAACTTTGAAGTATTTGCATACGATTTATTTTCACGTTTGAAACATAATTCTGAGAATTATTTCTTTAAAATGTAACTGAAAAACAAAGATAAAAGGAGTGAATCTTTGTACAATTTATATTAATTTAAATATTCGATATTTTATGCGGATGTATAAAATGAATGTAGTTGTTTTTAACACTCAAACCTATGCTTTGAAAGGAAAAGGTTTATTTATCAATAAATATAAGGATAAGGGGGTATACGAATAATATTCCCTCTATTCTATTTTATCATGAGAGAAATAGTTTTTAAAGAAAAGATATTAATATATTTTTGATAAAAATAAAGTGAACTCTCTTTCTATGCAGTCACAATCAAGGTAAATGAAAGTGATCTACAATGGAATAATAATTGAAATCTTCATTTAATATTCCATAATAACTTATTCATCTTCTTATTATATTAATCACACATTTTTTTGGTACATTGAGTCTTACAGTTTTGCAGATACAGTAGAGTCCTTAAAACTCGGCACTCATCAACCCGGTAGTCCGGATAACTCGGCCACACTCTTGCAGGTCGAAAAAGCCCCATGATTTTACGTTCGAAGCTGATGTTATATATTGCTGCTCTCACAATTGATGAAGAAATGCCGGCAAATGATGAAGACGTTAACGTTAGGGATATCGTACAAGCTCCTAAAATATCAAATAGTGAAGAACTAAAGGCTGCGAAGCCACCCTTTGGTATATAGAACAATAAAGTACGTTGGTAATAGACCCACTGTTCCTTCGTCGTCTTCGTGACGAAACTCCAAAAGGCAGAGCTCAGTACGGAAGATAAACTGGGGACATTTCGAACTTTTACAAAAAGTGTAGTCAGTTTTTGAGAAGCCAACTACTAAATTTTTATTGCAGACAGCTTTATACCTGCTTAAAGTATTTTTCTAATGTGTTTCTGACGAGTTTAATTACTGTAGACTGTTTATTCATTATTTTTCATTTCCATGTAGCAAATGCTCTATGCCAGTGATTCTCAAAGTCAACTTCTAGGGGTCTATGACGACTTTAAAGAGGTCCACGTCAGCAAAAAAATAATTTGGGGGCCCATAAGATGTAAATGGATGTCTACGATAGTTGCTCTCATTAAACCAAATCGTTTTTTTAATTTTAAAAGGAAATTTAATCAAGTGGAAACCAGATTTTATCTAATTAATTGACTTATTTAGTAGTTTTAATGAGGTTAATTTGTAGTTACAAGTGATAGCATAAATTTTATTCAAACAAGGTCCATCATTTCAGCGTTTCTTGCCATAATTAAGCTAAAGAAATATAATGTTGGATGCTCCGATTTTTTCTAGTTTCTAAATTGATCCCAGACAACCTACTATCAACATTTAAATGCCCTTTATTCAAATTTTGAATCTAAGTTTGAGAATGCTTTGAGACTATGGTAATACCACGGCAGGCAATGAATTCATTTGGTCACATTGAAAAAAAACTCGTCATGTTACAAGAGGAACTGATATGAATAGGCACTAATGAAGATTTTAAAGTGATGTTTAGAAACGGATGCCAGCAGTTTTGGCTTTAAGGTATCCGACTACCCTAAAATTGTGAATTTTGCCAAAATATGACATCTTATTAGCTTTATAAAAAATATCAAATTTTTTATTTTTCGTTCACTAGAACAAAACCTATAAGTGTTTTACTAAGAGCAGATGCCATTATATTAAGCATCTGCTCTTACTAAAACATTATACTTTAAAATGCGTTTTGCTCGAAATGTGTTTTTTCGAAAATGCTCAAACGGGGCCAGCGATTGCTAAAAACGTTTTGAAAATAATTAAGTGACATTTTTTGTGTATGTCCTGTATAATAGTAGAAGTGTTTTAACCTTCAGATTTATCAATCACTGTTTTATTATGAAATTTACAGTCCCTTATGTGAATATAATCACTGTTTTTGTAAGTAATTTCATATAATAACTAAGATAAAGTGCTTTAGTTTTTGTAAAAAATAAAATATCTCTTGTCCCGAAGGTGATTTTAAAAATGAATAACACAGTGACACATCAGAATTGAAAAAATGGAAAATTTGTTTATAAACTTTTGATACAGAATGGGCCACGTTTATGTTATTTTTTGTCAATTTTTACCCATTTGTTCCCATTTTAGTAATAATAATTTCTTTTTCTCTTCTTAATTTTAGCATATTTTTCATAAAATGTACTGAAAAAATTTAAAAAAAACAAAAACATCCCCATATCTCCATTTTTTTAAAAAAAAGTTCTTGCAACCAGACGGATACCTTAAAAAGGTATACCTGTTATTTATCATGAATTATGGAATATCGTGAGAAAAATTTTAATTACTTTTCTTAGTGGGAGGAGTTTCAGCGTGGTTGCCGATTTCCAATAAAAGAAAAGAAAGGGGGAAAATTAGGGCTGTACTCTACTAATTAAGGAGATATAGGGTTAAACCTGACAAGAGAGGTTGACTTAAATGTTGAAAAATTGTTATTGAAGCTACAGATTCACTCCTTCCATTAAAAGCATTTGTTTTATGTTCAGTAATTTTATGTAACAGTTATTTTATGTATTAATTAAATTTTAATTTAATCAAAAAGTATTTCTTAAGTTATAAACTCTGTTCTTCACTAGAGTCAGAAGTTTAATTCGTTTAAAGTATGTAGCCGATACCAGCTGTCAAAAAGACATTTAAGGTGGTAAACTTTCAAAAAATCAATATTCGGCAGGGGTCTACCCCAAACCGAAAAACATGGCAAGGGGTCAATGAGACAAAAAGTTTGGGAATCTCTGCTCTACGCCTTTTCCTTTGTTTCAGGGTATTTGTGTTGTTTATTTTATGTTGTATTCTCAAGGAACCAATACATACAATTGCATCTCAGTGTTTTCTGAGGAGAAACTAGTACTTTTTCTTTTTTAATCTCATTTTCGATAACCCTGCATTTTCGCAAACTCGGCCGCCCTTCGGCCCCCATTAGGCCGAGGTTTCGGATCTATATTGTATTACTCTCTCTTGGTTAGATATACATTGGTTATATACGTTTTAAATATATTGTTTTCTTTTAATTTTTTGTTTTCTTTTATATAAATACGGAATTTAGTCATTTAAATATTTACCTCAATCTTTAAAATATTTCGAAATAGTTATTGTTTATATGCAGTGGCGCACACAAGAGGGGGGGGTCCTAGGGGTCCGGATACCCCCCAAAGCCCTTGAGTTTTTTTCGATTGATGATAATCATATATATATATATATATATATATATATATATATATAAACATAAACTTTCATTATATACTTGTAATTAACAATGTAGCTTATTAATTAATGCTAATTATTAATTCAATAATTTATTTTTTACTGTTTTTTGTTCACAAAATCGACAAAATCAGAAGAATCAATTGGTGTTGTCTTGAAGTACGGTATGAAATGAAGGACTTTCGACCATTAACGCCCCCCCCCCCTGAAAAATTTGTGTGTTCTACTGTTAATTAGGTTATCGAATATGTTCGACATTATTGTGTTTAAAAACTCAAGTATTTAAATTTAGAAATTTAATGGTTAATATTGAGAAAATTAATTGATTCTAAGAGTACTTCTGATAATATTGATCTAGAATATTTAGCTTTAAGTTTTAAAAAAGTAAAAAAATATATATATAGTTAGTTTATAATTTAAAATATAAAGAAAAACTTCCGTCTTTAGAATTAACTAATACTTGCAGCTGTTTTCTACGACTGGGCATTAAATACAGTCGCAAAAACAATTTTGAAATTTTAATATTCGCTTTAAAACTCACGGAAGAAATTTTTATTTTTCCTTTTTTAAGAAGAAAAAAAATGTTAAAATATGGCACATTCACTTTTCAAACAGATTCAGTACCATATTATAAGAAGAAAATCTAATTAAAAAAAGTCCTTTAGAGTATAAATAATTTACTTTCTTTTAGAAAACATTAAGAAAAACCATAGAAGTAAAAAAGAAAAAGTAGCCGAAAAAATGATCCCATTTTCTCCTTTAATCATTCGTTTAAGTAAAAGAAAGAATGCTTGCATATCATTGAACATAAATCATTTCCATTAAGTCGCCTAATGAATGTCTCGTAAGCATCCGAATTATTAATTGAAGTAATGTATTTGCACGCCTTGAAGAAAGGCATTTTTCTTTAATCACAATACATCATAATGAACAAAGCGGAACAGAAATCGATTCAAAACTAATGGTTTTGGAGGTAGAATAATGGGAGTGTTTACTTTAAGGTTAGAACAAAAGAACCAGGCCTTTGTGTAAGTTCTTTTTCACAAATGCTAAATTAGAATCTTTATTTTTCATGAAGAGCAGAATTATCGGCCAATTTATTATTTTAAGAGGAATTCCGCTCATTGTTATTAATTTTCTATGTGGTATCTTCGTATCTAGGAATTTTTTATAAAATTCGTCAAGCGTGGGAATCTGAAAGCACCTTTTTTTGAAAAATATAATACTTTTGTTGATATAGTTAATAAATAGTAGGTATATGTAATGTGTGAAAAGATATTTCTATCTTATTTTCATATTTTAAAATTGTGGTATCAATGGCATTTAAATATATTGCACTTATTTTTAATTAAAAAAAGTCTTGGTTAATGTTATGCTGAGATATTTAACTAGCAATGTTTTGTAAAAAGCATTTATCTAAATATACATTTTTATTTAACTGATACTCTTTTAGATAGTTGAAGAGAAGGCCTGCATATATGGAATTTATTTTTTTAAGTAAAATACCCTTTTAATATAAAAAATTTAATGAAATTATTTAATGTTTAGATTTTAGTTCCGCTTACATGATTCAATCGAATTTTGCTAAAAAAATTCAAAAAAATTTCAGTTAATATTAATATCATATCTTATAGACAATATAATCTCCAAAACTAGTTTTATGCATGAAAAAATATTTTTAGGTACAGTTATTTTTACCAAATATAAGGACATTAAAATCATTATATTTTTGTTTACTTTAAATATAAAATGTGAGGATATCTATTAAAGCAATTAAAAATATATTTTTTTTTAAATTTGGAATAATCATTTCAATTGAAGTCATAACAACAGCTTAAGTTTTTTTGACTTATCCATATTTTCATTCATGATCATCTGTTTTAAGTAACGGAAAAGTGTGAAAATAATATATTTTTTAAATCGTTACAGTAATTTTAAAGTAAATTTATTATATTACTTAAAAAGCTTCATGTGTTTTATTTTGAGACTATGAAATTATCAATTCTTGGTGTTTGTTTATTTTAGGGTACAAAGAGACATTTGGGAAAGAAAAAAAAATTATTATTTTATAACAGATGTGAATGAAACTATTTTAATAATATAATTATTCAAACTAATTCCTTAAGAAAATGGTGTTTTATACTTTTATTATATGAATTTAATATTCAATTCATTAATAAAACTTTCAGTTGGTAGTATTCACAAACTTGTATTTTGTAAGCCTTTGCAGAAAAAACCAGACGAGTGTTTCAATAGGAAATGCATTATTTTAATTTGAATAAGAAATTAATGAAGAATAAGAAAAATAAGAACGTTTAATAGATTAGAAATTATATAGATTAAATAGAGATAATACATCATTATTTCTTAATTTTCAGTAACCACTAAAATCCATATGAGCATGCCTTTATTTCGTTAAAAAATTTTTAATCAGAATTTTTTATTTAAAAAAATATTTAAACTCTGAACATATAAATCATTTAATTGATTTAATTTTTCTTACGGTATTTACACCAGAGCGTTATGAGAAAAAAATGATTGTTTCTAATTTTCACAAGTTAAGTATTTTGAAATAAGTAACTTATAGGAAAAAATTAATAAATTTTTATATATTTTATAGAATTTTTAATTTTTTACATTATTTATATTTTATTTTATTTAAGATAATGCTTGACGCTATTTTCTTGGAATAAAATATGATTAAATTTTATTTTTAAATGAAAGGTTCTTCGGTAAATATTTAATTGCTGATGGATTTAAGAAATTAGCTTTTTTCATCTACATAAGTTTAAGAAACTTACAATACTCTATCACATAAATGTTAACAGTATATGAATTTGTATTGTATTGTATTGAGTTGGGTAGGAAGCCTTAGTTCTTTCGAGTCTATTTCTTTTCATGAGATTTAAACGACATTAAAAATGCTTTCAAACTGTCCTTTTTTAAAAAGGATTACTAATATTTTTTTTTAAACTTAATTTTTGCGGTTTAATATGATATAAAATTACTTTTGTATGATAAGAATTACTTAGTGAGAGTTTAAAATGGGGTGCAAAAGTTTTGACTTAGAATAATTTTCGTGTAAGGAGTGGCCAGGGTGAGCCTAGAGCCAGTTTGGTTGCAGCAAAGAAGAAAGAAAAAGTTTGAGAGAGAAAAAAATTGGATATAAAAAGTTAAGATACATTGATATCGAGTGAAGCTTCTGTGATTGGCTGACCAGAAAGGTTCGCTATTTTAACATTTAAGTCTGGTTAAGAGCCTCGTCCAATCATTGAGCAGTTTTGAGCTCGAGCAAGTCGAACTGTAAAACTAGTGAAAATTTAAGAATTAAAGATAAATAAAATAGAAAATAATTTAATAAAGATGATAATTTTTAGGAATTAAAAAAAAACATGTTCTATTAAGATAGAATGGGGGTCTATGATAATTTAGATCAGAAGAATATGCCTATTAATGAGTTTTACTGCATGCCTTGGCCGTCATAAGCTGTTGCGCCACTGAGTTTAGTTTTTATGTGCTATACATCCCCCCCCACTCACATATAAGTTTCTTCATTTGAGCAAAGTTTTAAAGTAGATTATATTTGAAAGAAATCTTGTTTCTAACATACTTAATAGGGTAACAACTTCCCTGAGAAATAATTAATAGGGTAAAAAATTAGTGATTAATATATATATATATATATATATATATATATGGTACTTGCATATATATTCTTATATATATATATATATATATAGAGAGAGAGAGAGAGATAGATACAGAATTGTAGCGGTACCATCTACATAAGCCAGAAACAACCTCCGCACCAAGGTGGTCATCTTGGTGTAGTGGTCATGTTACTGGGCTACGAACACAAACGCAGAGACATGATCTAACTTCAACAGTATCTCCAATTCATCATTCGTTCGCCTAACCACCAACTCACTGGTGGGGGAATATGTAGCGGTACTATCTATATAAGCCAGTAACAACCTCCGCACCATGGTGATCATTTTGGTGTAGTGGGTAAGTTACTCAGCTTCGGTTCCAAAGGTACCTGGTTCTTCAGTATAATAAAAAAACAAATTATATTAACCCCAAATCTATTTTGTATGTATATATATATATTTATAAAATGTATGCAAATATATTTTAAAGTGCTTCTTTTTGTTTAATAAGTAAATTTTTTTATCTTTTTTTAAATATAATTACCCTTACAAACTTTTTCAAATAATCAATATTCAATTAAAAAGCATAAGTAATTATAATTATATTCAATTTAATGAATCTTGTTTGCTGATTTCATGCACAGTTTGTAAAATCATAAAAGAGGAATTTGAATAGTTTCTTTATAATTTTACTTCATAATTTTTTTATAAAATCTAAAAGAAAATTTTATAATTTGCTTCATTAAAGTTCCTTTGATATAAGTTTGAAATTAAAGCATCAATTATTTTTGAAATTTATTCTTTATTGACTAGGATTTCTAAGATATTCAAACTTTTCTTCAAAAAAAATACATTAATTATTTCAATATAAAGAACTTTAATAGAAAAATGTCATCCATTAGATTGTTAAGAATAATTTCCTCCTTACGGTTTTTTTAAGAAAAAGTTTCGTCGTTTTAAAACACGTCGCTTTTAATGCAAAGTAGAGTTTAAGGAAAAGTAACAAAAAATCGAATAGAAAGAAGAAAGTTCAAAATAAAATCGTGAAGAAATCATTGAAATTGTTTCAGTTTGAGTTCCATAATTTTTCCTTTTAACTTGGTTCTTATAAAGTCAATAAAATGTTCGTTGGACGTGGTAGGAATTCAAAACTCTCCCAGTGAACGATGGGCATTTATCTTTAAGTGAATAAAGTTTTTATAGTATTATATGAAACATAAAATCTTATAAAAAATCTCATTGTTCAGTTTCTAAAATATCTAGAGAATAGTATATAATAGTGTAGAGTTGTGATAAAGATTATTAAGAGGTTTTTTAATTCGTTTTTATTTTTCTAGATGAAAAAAATCAAGTATAAGTACAGCTGCAAAATATCATAAACTAAAAGAAGAGAGGCCAGGGTTATATAAAAATTAGAATTACTGTGGAAAGGGAAAAAATTAAATTATGCAATTATTGATGATAATTAGTTAAAACTTGTGGCTTGACGTAGACAACATATTAAAATTTGGATCAAATAAATTTATAATTTGTATTTATTAGAGGAGATATCCCCTATTCTCGTCTTACGGCCGTCCAAAACCCATTGTAAAATTATACATATTCATTGCTGAAATTATAAAACTATAATTTATATGTATTATTTAAATCTATTTATGTGTTCTTTTTTTCGTAAATTCTGAATTAAAGTTCCTCCTCAGTTAAATTCGTCACTGGAGCTACATCGTCCAACATTTCATTGATAAAGTCTTCAGATTTTGATAAATCTGCAGCTCTTGAAGTTGCATGGAAAGATGAGTATTTAATTTCGTTGATTGTAATAAGTCTTTGTATGAGACCACTCCTCACGCAACGATTCCAGTCCAGGAAATCGTTGCAATATTTTTCTGTGAGAGCTTGCAATAATGTTCTATCGCAACCATATTGGCGACATTATATGGAAAGAAAGCACATGGTTGCCAATTCAGAGCGTACGGCACATGCAAAATTGGGGTTGGCAACTTGGCGAGTTATCTTGAACGTTGGCATTGTTGCAATAGTACGTAATAAATATATTACAGCACCACGAGAAAATCTTATATATATATATATATATATATATAAAGAGAGAGAGAGAGAAATAATATATTATCAATATTGAATTTAAAAAAATCCTGAATTATTTGTTTGTACATTGTTTTTGTTGTGATTATATATTCAAGAACTTATTTTAAATCTAAAGGAAGTATTTATCGGTTACGTCGTTAATTTTAATACATTTATTAAAGTAATTTATTAATTTAGTTCGAAGCTATATTTAAAGCTGATTCATAAAATAACAAAATGAATAATTCATGTTTATACAAATATATATATATATATATATAAATTTCTTTATAACTAAACTCTACTTAAGTAAACAGCCATAGTTGAGAAAAGTTATATTTGTATAGCCTAAAATTTAATAAATTAATTATTTTATTAACTACGAGTATTTTACTCACATTTCCATTATCTATTTAATCTACTGATATTTCCTTTATAACGAATTTCGAACCAATGTTTGAACTAATTTAATAATTAAAATAATTCATGTGGAAGAGGTATACAGGAAGCTAATTAAAATATTAAATATCATTATATGACAATTCTAATAGGTATTTTAAGTACTATACGTTGAAAGAGTGAATATAGTTTTTAATGTAATTTACAGGAATTCTTCAAAGGAATATACATTAAAAAGTACTCTTTATTTCAATACCATGTAGCATGTCTAAAGCATCATTCATTTCAAGTAGTTTTAATCATATATTCTTAAGTACCAATCTCAAAGTAATAATAATAAATTAATTACATGTATAAGTTGTTTGTAAGAAACTGGTAACTTTTTCAAGTCTATTCATTAATTTTTAAAATTATTTACAATAAAATCATCATATATGCATCTTTTACGCTATATAAATAAATATACGTCATTTATATAGTTGGCTTTTTCAAATGAAAGTATTTAGTAATACTTGCTTTGATATAGGTATATTTATTTGGATAAAATTATACCGAGTAAAATATTGCATACAATAATGTAAATATATTGCATGCAATACTGTAACTATATTGCATACAATAATGTAAATATATTGCATGCAATACTGTAACTATATTGCATGCAATACTGTAACTATATTGCATACAATAATGTAATCATATTTCATGCGATAATGCAAGAATATTTTGGATATAATGAGATAAATTCTATAATCGTTTGCTAGAAATTCTGATCACCTTTACAGAAAAATCATGATTAATTGTATTCCACATTAATAGCATAATTTGTTAAAGAAGAACAAATTAGACTTACAAGGTTATTTAAGTTAATTCAGTTTTTTTGGCACCTTTTTTTTAAAAAATCACTGTTACTATCCTATTAGACATGCGGTCAATAAGAGACAGGCATTAAGCTTCTGAAATCTTTATATATCAGATATGACATTTTTTTGCTTTAACAAGGGCCGTGGCACGGGATGGTTGCTTTAACTATTTTATAGCACTCATTACACCAGAAATTATCAATAGAATTAAAATCTGGGATGTTACATAATAAAACACTTGGGTTTTCTATGCCATTAGTTGGTCTTCAATAATCCTTGACTGACACAAAGTCAGATTATGAGTTAAAATGGAATTCTTCAAAGGAATATACATTAAAAAGTACTCTTTATTTCAATACCATGTAGCATGTCTAAAGCATCATTATCATTTCAAGTAGTTTTAATCATATATTCTTAAGTACCAATCTCAAAGTAATAATAATAAATTAATTACATGTATAAGTTGTTTGTAAGAAACTGGTAACTTTTTCAAGTCTATTCATTAATTTTTAAAATTATTTACAATAAATCATCATATATGCATCTTTTACGCTATATAAATAAATATACGTCATTTATTAGTTGGCTTTTTCAAATGAAAGTATTTAGTAATACTTGCTTTGATATAGGTATATTTATTTGGATAAAATTATACCGAGTAAAATATTGCATACAATAATGTAAATATATTGCATGCAATACTGTAACTATATTGCATACAATAATGTAAATATATTGCATGCAATACTGTAACTATATTGCATGCAATACTGTAACTATATTGCATACAATAATGTAATCATATTTCATGCGATAATGCAAGAATATTTTGGATATAAAGTAAACATTCGTGCGATGATATTACAAATTAAATTTTTATTAATTTTTTTTTAATTAATATTTTATTTTTTTATTTTTTTTTTTAACAAGCTTTACGATTGTTGCTTTAACTATTTTATAGCACTCATTACAAAAATTATCAATAGAATAAAATCTGGATTTAAATAAAACTTGGTTTTCTATGCCATTAGTTGGTCTTCAATAATCCTTGACTGACACAAAGTCAGATTATGAGTTAAAATTGGATGTCAACTTCTCGTGCAACAAATTAAAGTGCCGACTTCCGTTCCTTTTAGTTTTAAGTGGGTAGTACATTTAGTACAGAACATTAAAATAGAACACAGACATTATACCCATACCTTATGAATTGGAGGATATTACTCAATGCGAATCATATACATCACCATGACTTTTCAACCTGGGTGACAAATACACGTAATATGCGTAGAAATTTGCTACGCATTTGAATTATCTGAAAATAACACCATCGTGATGTCTACTTCTGACAATGTGTGGCTAAAATTAGTCGTTTCATTTTATACTTGAAACAAGTAAGGGTTTCCTTACAAGAGTGAGTGAGAGTTATATTAAAGTTGCACTACACAACTGCTCGAGAATTGTTGGAGACGGACCTTGTAGTTTTGAGCCATGGTCAAGTGACTAAGATAACACCTCTCCTAACTTCTCTACCACACCCCCGGAAAGACATTTGATCCTCAACAAACTTAAGGTGTAGCGGCCCAATCTGCACGGCTGGTCTTCAGCGTCAATAGCCTCGAACTCATGATGCGCCGCCCACGAGTCCATGACCTTGACCACCAGGCTACCGTACCCGCGTTTCCTTACAGGATGATAGGATGATTTTTATGAAATCTGTGGTCAAACGTCTTGAGATAGTACTTAAAGCGATGCAATTTCATTTTCAGCAGAAATAAGTCGAAAGGTGGAGATCATATGACTTTAAATTTTTATCACATGACTATCTCATTGCCCATTTTTCGTGGTTGGTTGCTTTCTCAGGTTTACCCTTTTTTCTTGAAGTTCTGAATTTACGAAATAACGAATCGAGAAATTTTGTCTACATTTTTCCTCAAATTTATTTCACAATCAGGAAAATCATCTTTATGCAAGGTGACTATTTTTTTTCTTTTTTGCAATAGCAAAGTCCAGTTTTACGCATTACAATAATTAAACAACAAAATGTGAAGCAAAATTTATTAAAAAACAAGCAAAAAAAAAAAAAGATTCTCGAAAGATTGTTTAAAGCAGGAGAATGCGTCTGAGGCAATTGACAATGGATTGATGCAGTAATCTGCGAAAATGATAAAATGTGCTAAAATACTGGAAATAGGTTAATAGTCTTAAAATGTAAATAAGGGATTATTAACTGATTACCACTTTAATTGAATCATTACGTACAACTGTTTACATTTGTTAATCCTCTGATTTGACCATTTAATACAAAAGCTACAATGCTTGAAATGCTTATCAAAAGTACCTAAGCAGTTAGAAATGGTTCTTATTCTAAAAAATGAATGTTACTTCAGAATTCTACTAAATTTAATAAACTTTAAATATTTATGATTAAAATAGCATATGAGAGAACCAGTATTAGTTACAAGTTTTATTATTTAGTTATATAATTATATGCTTCCACGCCACAAGTCATTGGTTTGAATCCTGGACTGGGTAAGGTTGACTCAGCCTTTCATCCCTTCCGAGGGTCGATAAATGAGTACCGAAGCTTGCTTGGGAACTGAACACTGGGGTCTTCACGTCAGACTGACCACTTGACCACAATATCTGCACATGCACCCCAGTGCCTAAGGTCACGTAAACTGAGATAAGTACATTAAGCCTTGGTCCTCATGGGCTGTTGCGCCACTGAGTTCAGTTAAATATAGTTATATATTAGCGAAGTAGAAAGAGAATACTTATGATATATATGGTTATTTTAAACAACCGTGAAGCAAAATATTGTAAGACGAAATTAAATTTGTTTTTGACCAATAGTAGAATTTGGGTTTTTGTTAATTCACGAAAAGATGGATTTTTAACTTTTAACCGTTTTAACCGCCCTTGTTCATTGTAAGCTTATACCGTGAAAAATATTTGCTCTTTGACAAAGGAAATTATAATTAGAAGTTATACTATCTGATCTAAAATTTTTAAAGTCGTTATAAAATTATAACAAATTTAAAATTTTAATTATCTTTCACAAAACCTTTGTCTTATGATTATACACTATTCTTACATGAAGAGTAATTATTTTTGAAAAACGCCTACATATTTTTATTATTTTTATAATGTATTTTATTAAACTTTTTTACATTTATCATTTCTCATATTTGCAGTTATTAAAATTATGTGTGGATATAATGAATTTAATATGTGGTGTAAAAATTGCGGTGTTTCTAGATATGAATGAGACTAACATATATTTTAATTTTCACAATACATATATATTAAGGTGCTTAGTGCAATTCATATTTTTCTTTAAAATTTATTTACAATTTCATTTTAAATAATTCTTTGTAGGTAAGAATTATTTTTAAAATTTCGGTACATTAATGTTTAAAACATTTTAGTTTGTGACGGGTGCTTACGCATTTCACTAACCTTCTCATATATTCTATATTTTATTTATTTCAACCAATCTCCACCGGGAGCCAAAGTGTGATTTATGCAAATGAGATATTTTATATAAGTTCGGGTTTAGCGAGTTAGAAGGGGGAATGAAATGAAGAGAGAGAAGAATGAAATGAAATGAGAAAGTGTTTTTTTCAAGTGTAAACGTAGACGTTGTGAGTAGAGTCTATCGTACCATTGTGGATAAAATTAGTTCATAAAAGAACTGCGAAATAGCAGAGAAAGAGGTCGCGTATTAAAGGAATCCAATCAAGATATTAAGGAAGCAGCTAGACGAACCTGCCATAACATAAGAAATCAGGTTAGTTTTAATTGTTCCAATTAAATATAAGTGTGTAGCTGTAATTGTAAGCGTCGTCCCTTCGTAGATTCAAATAGGATTCCGTCGTTCATAATTATTGAATCCTTCTCATTCTCCACTGTGTTTTATTGTTCTTAAAATTGGATAATATTTGTGTAATCTCTTAATTAAGAAAAGTCAATAAATAAGATTGATTTGTTAAAATAAGTAGTAAATTTATTATGAATGCAACACATTCAGATTCAGGTAATACCCGAAGGGGAGTTGATAATCTTAGAGGTAGCGAGAGGCTACAACACTGGCGCCCAACCGAAATACCGGAATTAAGAGCAAGTGCAGGATTTAGAGTTTTGCCGGAATTATTTTTTCCGGGTAAAGAAAATGTGTCTGAGTTTATTACAAATATTGATGATAACATAGCCTACTATGAGATACTGGCGATTCTGGTGTGTGCGTATTTAAAGGGTCATTTAATTGGGAGAGCGTTAGACTGGTTTGAGGTCATTGGTTTTGAGTGTGTAAATGAAGAAGCGACTGCATTCGCAACGCTTAAAAAAAAGTTGTCGGATAGTTTTCCAGTAGTACGGAATAAATCAGAGCTAGAAGCTCAGTTTTTTTTCGTCAAAACAACGGAGAGGTCAAGCCCCGTCAGACTTTATTTTTCAGCTGTTAAAAATACATAAAACACTAAATTTGAATTATGATGAGTTAAAATTGATTGATCACATAGTAATGCGACTAGAACCCCAAATAATGGATTATTTAGAAGTTCGAAACCCCACAACAAAAACTCAATTGATAGAGTTGGTAGACCGGTATGAGGAACGTCATAACTGCAGGGAAAACCAGGGTTCGAGTTATAATTTTGCTAGACGAAGCTGGGATGTGAGTAGGAATCCTGAGGAAAGAAGGAATAATAGAAATATGAGAGATACTGGGGTCGGAAATAGTCAAAATGATCAAAGAGGACTAGACAGGGGTGCGAATAATTTTTCTCGTCGTAATTATCAAAATCAAGGATTCGAGGGAGGAAATCGCAACAACCAACCAAATCAGCGAACAGACCGGTATCAGAACCGTAGGATGGTGGTTAGGAAGAGTCCTAGTGATGATTCAGCAACGCAGAATTGGAGGCGTGTTGATTGCAACAGCGGAAGGCAGAGAAATGCCAATTTAAACTTTCTAAGAGATCGTGTTGAAGGAGATCCTTCTAATAGAATTAAACTTAATTCATTACGGTTATCACCAGTTGATCTTCCGTATGTGCCGATTCTTTTACATGATACGTTTATAAAAGCTCTCTGGGATACAGGCGCGGAAAAGTCATTTATTTCAGAAAAAACATACCGATCATATTTTTCTTTTTGTCCTATTAAGAAATCGTTAGCTGAAGTAGTTACGGCTCAAGGGTCACAATGCAGAAATTTAGGCACAATTGAGTTACGAATTAAAATAAGGGAATTTTCGAAGTTGTGGAAATTTCATGTGATTGCTGAGATGCAATATCCATGCATCATAGGTATTGATTTTATGTCACATGCAAAGATAAGTTTTGATTTTGTTACGAAATCGTTAATCATTCCGGACTCGCAGATTGAGAAATTGGCAATTTCGGACGAACCGGTACGGATAGATTTATTAAAGACTAAGTTAAATGCAGGGCGAAAACAGAAGTTGGCAAATTTTAATGCGGAATGGGAACATCACCCAGGTACGCAAAATGTAGTGGCTGATATGTTGTCTAGAAACCCGTTAGAAAGTAAAGAATTGGTCCCGCGACTTTCAGTTAATAGATGGGTTGTTATATTATGCAAAATATACAACCACACTAGGTGAATTAAGAGTATTTATACCCAAAACATTACGTAAAGATGTTATGCGAGAATTCCATGACTCGCCGATGGTGGGCCATCTAGGCAAAAAGAAAACCTACTTAAAATTAAAAGACGCGTGTTATTTCCCGTACATGAGGAAATACATTTATAAATATGTAGCAACCTGCGACCAATGCCAAAAATTTAATTATAAGAACGGATTACCAGCTGGTCAATTAATTCCGATAGTAACGAATTTTCCGAATGAAATCGTATCTTTAGATTTATTAGGCCCATACCCTGCAACTAGTCCGGAACGCTATAAATTTATTTTAGTAATAACAGATAATTTTTCTAAATGGGTTGAAATAGTTCCCTTAAGGAAAGCTTCGGCTAAAGCAATTGCCAATGCATTTTTTGAGAATTATATTTCGCGTTATGGAGCTCCTGTAAAGTTAGTTAGTGATAATGGCCCCCAAATGATATCCGAAGTTTTTGAGCAAGTATGTCGCAGGTTGAACATAAAACACGTTAAAACTGTGGTATATCGTCCACAAGCTAATCAAACGGAAAGAGTTAATCGTACTCTTTTAAAAATGATTTCGAGTTTTGTCGCGGATAATCACACTAACTGGGATCAATTTCTGCGTGAGTTTAGTTATGCTTTAAGGACAGCAGTACATGAGACAACGGGTAAAACACCGGCGGAATTATTTTTAGGTCGAAATTTAATCACTCCATTTCAAAAATTAGTAATGGTAACTGATGGATCAGACTTAGTTTGTGGAAATATAGAAAAGTTGTTTGAAGAGGCTAGGATACATACAAAGCGCCAGCACGAAAAGTGGGCGAAATATTATAATAAGAAGAGGCGTGAAGTTAATGTGAATGTTGATGATCTAGTGTTAGTTCAAACTCACCCGTTGAGTTCGGCAAGTAAGAAAATGGTGGGTAAATTTATGCCAAAGTTTGAGGGCCCCTATAAAGTTCTGAGTGTGAAAAATAATAATTTAGTAATATTAAAGTTTGGTAAAAGAATAACTGTTAATGTGAATCAGGTGAGAACTTACCATCAAAGAGAATCAGAGGACAGTGTTGCCGAATCGGAAATTGCGAGAAGTAGTGATCATAATGCAGTAGCATCAGACAGGTCGGATGATAGGCAGCCGAGATTAATGCAATCAGAAAGTGATGGGAATGGTCGTAGAGGATCAGAATCAGGGAATTTGGAAGGTAGTAGAGATATAGTTACGAATAGACGCGATGGTGAGGAGGTGAGAGGGAAAAAACGTGTGCGGA
Organism: Trichonephila clavata; assembly: GCA_019973975.1. Taxonomy (NCBI): domain Eukaryota; kingdom Metazoa; phylum Arthropoda; class Arachnida; order Araneae; family Nephilidae; genus Trichonephila; species Trichonephila clavata. Next base: position 111,783 of record BMAO01023989.1, read on the forward strand.
CGGAGTCTATCTACTGTTTCTTCGGGGGGTGATGGGTATAATTTTAGGAAAAGAAAGCCACGTTGGACGGAGAGAGAGAAAAGAGGAAGGCCCGAATCTTGGGTTGAGAACATACAGAGGAAGAAGAGACCGGAGGCCCAGGTATCCCGGGACAAGAGAAAGTTGGCCTCGTCAATGCCGTCTTGTCCCTCCAGAAAGCGGTATAGAAAGGTGGAAGAGAGGAATTCTGAAGGAATAATTCCAGGACCATCCCGCAGTGAACAGAGGAAATCGGAAGGAACAATTCCAGGACCATCCCACAGATTCAAATGCAGTAGTTCCCGTCCAATTCAGCAGGAACGGAACTGCCCTTACAACCTTCGGAGCCGACGTCGAGTGGACAGCAGCCAGAATCAGAATCTCACAAGTGGAAGGAACGCCTCAGCAGGGGCATATCAGCTTCAGCGGACTCAATGGAAGAGGAGACCCAGAAAGTGGGAGCGCAGAGAGAACAGCCCTAGGACAAGGTCATCCAGTACAGAGGCCGTGGTTGGAGACAAAGCCTATGCAGATTGGATCTAAAGACTAGCCAGGTTGTATAATTCTAATTTGTTTATTTTTCCTCTGACAGACAGTTCAGAGTATTTTCCATGTGGGCTAGTCTATTTTTTTTGTAAAATTAGCGTACAAAAGTCACTGCGTTGTGTGCATTTTCATATCGATTGAAAAAAGCTTTTGTATTTATTTTTTTTCCAAATTGTGGAAAAACATTTGTTGAATTGCAATTGTTTTGCTACACTTTAAAGACGAGGCTTTATATGTGAGATTACTTGTATTGTTTGTTGTAATATATTCTATGTAAAAAATGTATATATTTTTGTGTGTAATTATTAAGATGTATAAGTAGTGTCTGGTTTCGGGGCGCGGCGTAATTAGGAATACTAACAAAAACATTAACAGCGCAGCGCGATTGATTGGGAATTTTTTGAAAATGAAACCAGATAAAGGTTATTTTGTTATGAGACTATATATATATATAATATAATGTATGCCATATTTATGTCAATAAGGAAGCTGTATAAAAGTTCTGTGCATTTAATGTCATGTTTTAGAAAGAAAATTGATAAGGTTTCCTTTCAGGGCAGCAGTCCCTGAACATAATGATGAGATGAAAGATTGATGTCGTACGAAGATATTATTGTAAAATTTTATTATATTTATTAGCACTTAAGTAAAGTGCATGATCAGGGTTTTTTCCTTAAAAGGTTTTCCCTGATCTTCGCCCGAATGGGATGCACTGTAGGGAATGTATGTAAAAGATCAATAAATTAGAGTGGAGTACCCCTTTGAGTAGTCATTTCTGTGTTCTAGTTTAATTAAAGTTTCTACCTTAGTGAGTTAAAACTTTCTGCAAGTTCAGTGTTTTCAGGCATTCTAAAGTTCGCGAGTTAAAACTTTCTACAAGTTCAGTGTTTTCAGGCATTCTAAAGTTCGTGAGTTAAAACTTTCTACAAGTTCAGTGTTTTCAGGCATTCTAGAGTTAGAGTTAAAATTTTGTGCAGGTTCAGTGTTTTTTCAGGCGTTAGGTGTATTACGCGAGTTCTTTCAGGTCGTTTAGACCTTCAATAAGTCACGGTTTTTTCTCGGAGGGGGGTTGTGACGGGTGCTTACGCGTTTCACTAACCTTCTCATATATTCTATATTTTATTTATTTCAACCAATCTCCACCGGGAGCCAAAGCGTGATTTATGCAAATGAGATATTTTATATAAGTTCGGGTTTAGCGAGTTAGAAGGGGGAATGAAATGAGAAAGTGTTTTTTTCAAGTGTAAACGTAGACGTTGTGAGTAGAGTCTATCGTACCATTGTGGATAAAATTAGTTCATAAAAGAACTGCGAAATAGCAGAGAAAGAAGTTGCCTATTAAAGGAATCCAATCAAGATATTAAGGAAGCAGCTAAACGAACCTGCCATAACATAAGAAATCAGGTTAGTTTTAATTGTTCCAATTAAGTATAAGTGTGTAGCTGTAATTGTACGCGTCGTCCCTTCGTAGATTCAGATAGGATTCCGTTGTTCATAATTATTGAATCCTTCTCATTCTCCCCTGTGTTTTATTGTTCTTAAAATTGGATAATATTTGTGTAATCTCTTAATTAAGAAAAGTCAATAAATAAGTTTGATTTGTTAAAATAAGTAGTAAATTTATTATGAATGCAACACATTCAGATTCAGGTAATACCCAAAGGGGAGTTGATAATTTTAGAGGTAGCGAGAGGCTACGACAAGTTTAAATATTCCTTCAGATTGATCTTAGTGATTAAGTTTCTAACAAGAGATAAAAAAAATAGGGAAAATATTGGAATGCCTTATTAACAAGATATATTACTTCAATTCAAGTTTACTGTTAAAAAAACAGAATAAAGAAAATAATTGAATAGTTTTTAAGTTATAATACAAGGTGTCGAGCTAAAAATATCCAACAGTTATGGCTTATTATTACCGAAACTACGCATTAGAATTTTCAAAAAATTAAATAGAAAAATCATATTACACCAAGTTTTTTAATATGAATAAATTTCGATATGTGCACCTTCAGTAGCATGATAAATTCCTAAGTAATAGTCTAGTTCTCTCCAAATGTTTCATAGCATATCAGGAGTTATTAGAGGAATTGCTTGAGTGATACGCACCTTCAAGTCTTCTACAGTTGTAAATTTTGTTTATACACCTCGGATTTAATTAATTTCCAAGCAAAAAAATCTAAGGGAGCGAAATCCGGGGACCTTGGTGGTCAGGCAATCGTGCCGCATCTCTTAATCCACCTTCATTGAAATATCCTATTTATAAATGAGGTAACATCATCTTGATAGTGTCGTGGAGCACCATCCTGTAAGAACAGAAAACCTGTTAGAATTTGTAGAAGAGCAAAGTTTTCCAGCATATCAAGAGAAGCGTGTCCCGTAACTGTCTTCTCTACGAAGAAAAATGGAGCAATGATGCCATTTGGGAGCATTTCTAACCATGCATTGACTTTAGGTGTATCCCTTTCTTATTCACACAGTTGGTGAAGATTTTCATTTCCCCAAATTCGGCAATTAACTTTTCCACATATGCGTAAGTAAAATTCATCACTAAAATCACATGTTGCTGAAAATTCGAATTCACTCCGATAAATACACCTTTTGAAAGGGCGTCCATATCCTTACTAAAGAAGTCAGTGTAGCGTGCGGCCGATCTGACTAGACTCAAAGAACCTCGGGGGGTTCCCATTCCACGGATGAGCAGTTTATTACATCCTAATTGGTAGTTCTGTAATAAGCAATGGCTATTGGATACTTTTCGCCTGGACACCCTATATGTATAAAAATAGAAATACTATATTAATCATAGTCTACTTATATATAAAATTTATTCAGAGCTTAATAATGCAGAAAAAAATCCTTTTATAGCTTAAGAGAAAAAATGCCTTTTTTTTAAGTATAGTTATTTCTTTTAAAATTTAATTTTAAAATCATAAAACTAGTCAAACGATACCTAAGCTTAAAACAATCACCTAACCTCTTTGAAATAAAAATCATGTATGACTAAAAATATAAATTATTTTTCATTGAAACATAAAATTTAATTTTTCAAACTTATATAATTATTTTGTTTCAATGGAAGGGCGCAATACATAGATAAAATAATAGGCAATGCAAAGAGACAGAATAAATCATACATTGCAGAAAAGCTGAGGTACAATAAAGATCAAAATCGAATGTTCCTGTCATTTTTGAAATGTAAACTAAATCTATGGATGTATGGATAGAGTGAATCAATTGAAGGTGACATCTGGAGTTGACCGGAAATCGAAAGTCAAATATTATCTGCAAATAGACTTTGATGCATTTGATATTGCAATAGATGATACATCAAACTTTTAGAAAGCATTGTTTCATGATGCAGAACTAAAAAAAATTCCTTCTTAGATGTATGCAATCATATTTTCCTTCATACATTTAATACGAAATAAGATTATATAACGCATGCCTTTTTCTACTTGTATTTTAATTTTTTTTTAAATGGACAAGTTGGATTCAATTGACAAATATCAAATCTAATTTTTTTAGCCTAAATTATTCTTTATATACTTTTCTATAACCTCACAAAATTTTGAAGTTCTAAACTTAAAAAATACAGAATTATGATAGGTTTTACGTTCGTTTTTATTCTCATCCATATGGCAAATCAAAACTTTAAACTTACTTATCTCAGAAAGATAAAATAACTAGTTTGTCTTTATTTGAAATACCAAGGTTTTTTTTTCTATATATTGTGCCTTATGCTTTGGATTTTTTTTCACCTATTGCTAATAGTACATGTAACAAAAGTTGGTATACATTTTTGAATCAAAGCAATACTTATTTTTTAAAAATAATTGAACTTAGAATTTATACATTTTTTAAGGAATTTTCAATAAGCATTCATAAAAAGAAGTATTGTACGAATACCAATCCTGTTATCGCATAAACCATACCAATTTTTGTTAAACATAGTTTGACGTACTTGTAAATCAAATTTCATGCGTGTACGTAGTACGCAAAATCTTGAAGTAGGAGCAAATTTTTGTAGCGGGAGTAGCATTTTAAAATCACTTCAGAAAATTTAAGATTTTTCCTTAAAAAATTAAATGGTTAGCTTTTTATGAAATTTTGAGAACAAAATCTGTTTTACATAGTATACATATATAGAAGGCAATCAAAAATTTTTTGAAAATCCTTATATTAAAATTTTTGAGTAAATCGTACCATGTCCCCTTGAAATCCACATGAATCGAGAAACAAGGATTAACTATCTCCTATGTTTCCTGAAATAATTACAGAACCATATGTATATGAAACTGATTTTTTTTATTTTTAGTTTTTAATACTTTTCAAAACTGTGTGGATTTCCTCATTCTGGCGAGTGTTCCTGAGCGCAATTTGCTGAAGTTCTTCACTGCTGGAAGGGTCATCCTTGATGTGAAGGACATAAAATTAGTAGATATAGGAACCAAGACAGACTTTTTACCTTTTGCTGCTCCGGTCTTTGTATCCAACAGATCTTGAACATGTCTTCCTCCATAAGAAAACACTGGCTTATGATTTAGTTGCTGCATCGTCCATTTCTCAAATTAATAAGGGAAACGCTCGACGCTTAGAAGAGGTCCGATAAGTATATTTAGTCTCAAAAAGCTTTGAAAATTTTGAAGTGTAACATTAATGACCCATGTTATACTGATCTCCTTCTTGACCTCGCCGTTTTAAGAGTTGACTGTCTTATGGATTTTTTTTTGACTTCGCTTGTCTCCAAAGGATTAGCTACAACAACAATGGTTTAAATTTTTTTAATGATAATCATTTAAAAAGAATGATAAAAATCGAAATGAACATAATGGTTAAGAAACAATAAATAGACCTCGTTCACTCCTTAATTTTTCACTTTCTCAATTTTGAACAAGACTCGGTATTTAAAAAAAATTTCTTATAACTATATTTAGTAAAATATTCATCATGATAGAATAACTTTTTATTATTCCTTGGTTAAAATAAAACTCATGTTTTTGAATTTTAAGGAAATAATTTATTTTATTTATTTATCCAATGCCCGTGCTTGGCTTCTTGACCATTTGACGTCTAGCCTGTCGATGTCGTCAATCGGGTATTCATCGAGTCTAGTGTATTGGAGCAGGTGGTCTCCATCCATTTTTACATGGCCGCAGAGTGGGCAGGCCTGGTCTGCAGCCAGGCCAAGCCAGTGGAGATGCTCCCAGAAAGTCATGTTCGGTGGTTAGGCGAAAGCGGGCAACAGCCTTGATTCTCTCCAGGGATCTCGGGATTGGACCAACAGTGACCAGAGTTTCCCAAGGCTTTTGGTTTTTTGGGTCATGGTAGTAAATTTGTCGATGAATGTAGAAACGATGCTCTTTGCTCTTCTGAGAGTCAAGGGGATTTCCGGTTGAGACGACTAGAAGGAAATAAAGAAATGACAAATTGTATAGTGTTTTGTACCATTAATAAAAATATCATTTAGACGAGATTTAAATATCGTTCTTGCAATGTTTTAAATGACCTATAAATTATAAAATATATATCTGTTATACACAAATGAATCAATGATTATATATATTCCCCCGTGATTATCAATATTTTGCATTAATTGCTAAATAAAATAGAAATAGATCAATGAATTAATCGAAACATATATTTATAGAGCAGTAGCCTTCAAACTGCTTCAACTCACGGAACTCCTAGAACTAAAAAGTGTTTTCGTGAAAATCCATTCCACACAGACACATAATTAGAATAATATATCTCAAAATAATATTTAAAGTAGATCAACATGTTATAGGTACTTTATGTAAAGGCAATTATAAGAAGTACTGCATTTATTATTAAAAAATTCTAATCTAATTCTTTAATGCAATTTACTCATTAATAATATCAATTTATGATCCAAGTGTCAACTACCCCTGCATTTTATTTCTTAACTGGGATATGTGCTTGCTTTTTTTTCACACATATTGTCAATGTGTATTGAATTTATATGCGGTAGCATTTAATATTCTGCATTTTGTTCTGTTTTTATAGTTTGTTTTTGTAGCCCTTCTCATTGAGAAATATATTTCTCTTAAACACAATTTTTTGAATGGCATTAAAATGTTTATAGCTGTGTGAGAAATGCTGTGTATTTTTCATGAACTTGCAACATAAAATTCAGGGTCTGTTTTTGCTTAAATTTAGAGTTAAACATCAAACCTTTTGATAAGATGTTTCCTCTCCTGCATTATAGGTGTTTTTTTCCAAAATTGCAAAATGATGCATTTTCCATTAGAAAATTATTTAGTTATGCAATACACTGTGTTAATTAACGAGTATAAAATTATCTCGTAGAACCCAATATAGTAAACAATAGAATATTTCCAATCTAGTGGGAAGCATATATATAAAGATAAAACAATTTTTTAATGATAAATTTTCGTACTTTTTGTAAGGTAAAATTTTAAAGAAAATATTGTTGGTGGGTTAAAAAACCAAGCTCTTATCAGTTAGAGAATAAATAGATATCTTCGTAATTAGCTAAATAAATTTTATGCAAACTCATTTTTTTATAAGGGCCTGACAAAAAACATACATTTTGTAATGTAGTCGAAAATCATATTCAGGGGTTTAAGGTTCTTTGCTATGTTTTATACATATCCTATATGCATTCTTATAAATTCCACTTCTCCGAAGCACTTATATGTCTCATACAAAAGCAGGGTCAGTTTGTGGAACGCCCCTTTAACCTAATGAAATGTCTCATCGATTTAGAAGACTTCAGTCGTGAAGTGCCGTCGTAGCAAAATTACATTAACTGCAAGAGTTGCCCGGAACTTTGAACTCGTATTTAAGTTCAAACTGAGCGAAATAAGCAAATGAATAAGAAAGGAACTATAACTTATTGGAATGACGCGCTCTGGGAACTGAAGTGAAGGAGGAAAGGGAATTGGCTGCCACGGGACAATTCGTGAGAAGAAAAAGGAAGAATGTTCAATGATGCGCATCTCTAATGCACTTACGCCCGAATAAAGAAAAGTGCGAAATGTAAAGTCACTCAACTGAAGTGAAGAGAAGATAAAATATGAATAAATAAATGTTGCGTTTTGTTGTTCTTTCCTTCATGATGTGGAACAATATCTGGAATTCAAAACGTTGCTGGTTGGCGTTTGTTTGACTGTTTGTGAACAATAAAATGTCAGATTTTAAATAATAATACATTTGAGGTAAGGTATTCAGCCTTTTCAATGATAGATTTATGGAGAAATATGCATTTTGATTTAGTTAGTTTGTGTGTGTGGTGAGGTTTTCATGTAAACTAATAATTAATAAAACAAAGCAATTTTCAGGGTAATGTTCATCATTCTCAAAAATACCGATGAATTTTTAGTCCTACAAATGAGTATAAAATATAGTTCGAATTAAGGGAAAAACTTACTATGTATAATGATAATCCTTAAATTAAAAAAAAATATTTCTCAATGTATTAAAGGAATATATCATTGTGTCACACAAAAATGAGCTTCAAATAAAATGTTAATAAATCCCACGTTACAAAAATAATAACTAAGTTATTAAATTCATGCAGGATTAAAAAATTTTAATCCTCTCTTCAAAAATGACTTTTTGAAAATTTAAAACAATCAAAAATTGTTATCTGATTTTCATTAAAATCCCTCCCTATTGTTATTTTTAGTGTTTATATGTTATTATTGCAATATGATATAAATTATTTTAAATAAGAAAACCGGAAAGAACTGTATAATTATATTTTTGCACTCGTTTTCTTTTTGGCAAAATGTTTTTTTTTAAATTCTTTTAAATTGATTATGGGATTTTCGAAAATAAGCTTCTAAAACAAATTTATGAACATAATAAAATTAACTTTCATTTTAATTGCTTTATTAAATTTTTACCTTACGCTTTGCTTGAAGTAATAATACATTTTAATTCTCTTTTGATAAAATCAAAATCTGTTTTCTGTAAGCAATTAAAAATACTTTTGTAATGCAAAGCTTTCATTTCTTAGAATATCTGCTTTCTTTTGAGTTTAATTGGATTTATATCTATAAAACTTGCTTTTTTTTAAATGAAAATGTAAAATATATAAAGAAACATATTTTATTTAATTAGATTTATGAAGTCTTTAAAAGATTTTAATTTCTGAACAGAAGCTTCAAATAACAACTTTATAGATTAAGGAAAAATTATAATCAATACAAATTTTGTTTCCTCTTTTAATTTTGAAATAATATTTATTACAGATAAGTATTTCATATATTTTTATAATTATTTCAAATAGATGAATATTTGTATTTTTAATGGAAAGTGCTCTTAATTTAATAAAAATAATAAAATTAATTTCTAAAATAAACTCAGATGTTTTATTTTTTGCTGAAGAAATGTTAAATTTAAAAAAGACATGATTTGTATTCTTATAAAGTAATTGATTTACCTTTATATTTGATATAGCTGCAGATAAATTATTTTCCACATGTGACAATTACACAAACAATAGAAATTTGAGTTAATTACTTTTTTAGTGCATATATTTTTTGGTTGCATTTTGGCAACAAAGCCTTTTCAGGCACTGAAAGTCCTCAAATGTGAGAGCCATTTTATTCGTGGCACCATCTATTGGCGGCTCTCGATACCAATTTTTTGTCACTTGAATTAATTTTAATTCAAGATCTCATCCAATGTTAAATATTACCGTGATTTAATTTTACAGAGAATACCAGAGACAAATTGATACTCAAAGGATCCTATACATACCACATAATCATACTATATGCGTGTCTACAATTTTCTCATCCAAAAAATCAATCGACTCCAGCCTGGATCGAACCCTTCAACCTTTAGCTTGCGTGGTGGGCACACTTAGTGCATGCATTTGTAAAATAATTCTTTATAGTTTGGAATTTTTCAAATGTTTTGTAAAATGTAAAATAATACTTCTGTTATTCTGTCAATTGTTTTATTAATATATATTTCTGTTAAAAACTTCTTCAAGATAATAATTTAAAATGACATAATAAATTAAAATTAGGTATAATTATTGGTTCTAAGTATTTTAGTACCGGAAATAAATACTTCAATTGCATAAATGCTATTCGGCAAAATTGTTCAATTTATATTCTATACTAATAAGAGTTTGTGTGTGTGTGCATGTAAGCCAATTTTTGACGAAAAATTTCATGAAACATGTCAGTTTCCAATTTTTTATTTATAACTCATTCCTTTCAGAAACTTATTGTTCTAAGTGAAATATAATTTCTACAGTGTGTGGGATGAATATTTTCTTTTCTTTTACGGAAATAATGGAAGGGGGGGGAATTTTTATGGACAGGAGTGCTATTCGGCAAAATTGTTCAATTTATATTCTATACTAATAAGAGTTTATGTGTGTGTGCGTGTAAGCCGATTTTTGACGAAAACTTTCATGAAACGTGTGAGTTTCCAATTTTTTTATTTATAAATCATTCCTTTCAGAAGCTTATTGTTCTAAGTGAAATATAATTTATACAGTATGTGGGATGAATATTTTCTTTTCTTTTACGGAAAGAATGTAAAAGGGGGGGGGTGATTTTTAGGAACAGGAGAATTTTATACAATATATTTAATTGCCAATAAGTTTATAATTTTTGTTCTTTTTTAATGAAATTAAAAAAGCGTACTGCTTTGCATGCTTTTAAAATGTAATGCTTCATATGACGCCTTGGTCTGCAAGTATTTGGAAATAATTTTTTGTATTCACGCGTCTACTTGTAAAATAATTGCAATTCTTTTCGACTAAATCATTTCAAAAATTAATTATATTAGAAATTCATTGAATATTTTTAGGAGATCATTAAAATGTGAGTCATCATTCAAAAGAAAATTTAAATTTTTATATCTCTTCAACAAATTTGATTCTATGAACGTTAACTGGATAAACTGATAAATTCAGCAAGCACAAAATTTTTATGTTTACTAGCTGTATTTCATTTGTGAAAAGTTACATCGTCCGAAGAGTAGGTATTCCAGTTAGTCAAAAATATTTGATTATTTCGTTTGTAGACATTCATTAGAATTGCGCGCAAACACAAAACTCACATTTAAATGAAAAGAAATTTTAGTGAAAGCTCAATAAATTCTGAAGACTCTTTTCGTCATGTTTTAAACTTTGTGACGGATCTATACGGTTCCTCCTATTAACCTTCGGGTAATTCTTTTTTGGGGAAACATTTTTTCAACTAACTTTTTCCGAAGACAGAAAGCGTGATTATGCAAATTAAGTTTAATACACATATTCTGTATTCACGAATTTGAGAGAATTAATTAAAGGAGAATAGACTAGAAAAGAAGTGAAGTGAATTGTAAATAGGTGAGAAGTGTGGGAAATCGGAAGTGAAACGTATACGTAAACAGTGTAGGAAGCGAGAAGTCAGAATTTTAAGAAAGTGTTTAGTTCAACTATGGGAGCCGTGTTAGAGTAAACGCAAGGATTGGAAGTCCACAATAGTTCAGGTACTGTGATCCTTATTCAAGTTCATGATAGAGAGTTAAATTATTAGTACGGTCATAAATTAAACAAGCTCTGTATAAAGTAATCTTGAAGGTAGATCTGCATGATTGTATATATTCTCCCCACGCATCTCGTCTCACACCAGTGCTCTGACTGATCAAGTTATCTTATTTAGAGTGTTATTTACGTCTGAGTTGAGTGTAGTGATAAATAAATAATTGAAGTTCATCATGTGTCGTCTGATCATTTAGTTCCCCCACACCTCTAGTCGGGTCACAGGGAAGAAGGGATGTGAATTCCTTATAACTTATAGATATTTGTACTTTTTAAAAACTAAGTTTAAACCTGAACCTTCAAAGTTACTAAGTCATGAATGTATTTGTCTGAATTTACCATCGATCTTTGTTGTATTTAATAGAAGAATAAAAATGGCTACTGTAGACCAATGGTTGTGGTCAATTACCATTAGTCGTGACTTTAATTACTTGTGGCTAGAGTTTCAAGTGTTTGAGCCCGTTTGTCTCTGAAAACCCGTCGTGAAGAGGAACTGATGCCTGTTAAATATGCTGTGGTTCAAAGTTCTCCCGTTGGCCTGGTGTGGTAACTTGAAGAGAGGTCTCGATCAGATGTTATCCTCGTCATTTGACCGAGTTTCAAAATCATTAGGTCCGTCAGCGATTGCCCTCGCGTTGCTTTAAAGTTAAACGTTAATAAAACAATCAAACACTTTGTAACGGGTCCTATTCCGGCTTCTACTAATCCTATTGGGCAAAACATTTTTTTTATCTGTGATATTAGTTTAAAAACTGCTTCCCGTAGAGATGGATTGGTTTTATGGAAATGCAACTTCTATTTAAGTGCAGGTGTTGAGTAGGCGGGGGAATGTTTAAAAGTTGATCGTAAGTTGAAATCCAAGTGTTAGCAACTGTTGGTCTTATATCGTAAGATTAATAATAAAAAAAGTATCTACCAAAATAGTGCAACATATCAACCTTACAATTAAATGATCTATCAGGCTGAAAGCTGCATTAAGTAAGAGGTTTATATAAGAAAGATAAATAATTTTCATAAGTTGGCTACCTAAATTTCAGTTAAGATTTCGTATTGCTCTTCAGATTTAGTTATTAAAATGCATTAGTAGAGCGTTAAAAGTCGAATAAAAGTTGTACTAAAATAACGTCTGCTTTTTCTTCGTGTCCTCTTACGCCCACGACATCCAAGTCGCGACAACTTGACATATACAGATATCAGAGATTAGAACTCGGTACTTTCCGATTCGTAACACGTAACATGTCCCTAGACAAAAGTGATCACTCCTGTCTGGAAGCTGTTACTGGCTTAGTTAGATACGACAACAGAATTCCCCCACCAGAGAGTCACTGGATTGGCGAACGAGCGAGATATTTGTTGCTATGACGAGCGTATTACTGTTGCGTTAAGTGAGTCTGGCGACTTTTTGGTTGCTGCGTCAAGTGAGTTTGGTGACTTTTTGGTTTCTGAGTCGAGTGGGTCTGACGACTTTGCTGCATCAAGTGGGGCTGACGTCTTTATTTGCTCTTCTTGTGGGTAGATGGCGCCTCGACACATCAGAAGGTTTGCGTTGCGTTTTTTCTTTCCAGCCAAAGTCACCAATGTCAGAGATTAGAATTCGGTACCTACTGATTCGTAAGCGCGTAACATACCACTAGACGAAAGTGATCATTCCTGGCCGAAGGTTGTTACTGGCTTATTTAGATACCACCACAGAGACAACCACATGTCAGCTCAAAAATTCTCTTTTATGCTGTATTAATCTATTTTAATTCTGATGTTATTTCATATTTATATTAAATATAATCAAGAAAAGTCTTCATTTATAAAATGTAAGAATTGAACAATCATAATTGTTACCATTTCTTTTAATTTGCTTACAACATTTTACTAACACGAATGATAAAAAAATAAACACAGGAAAAACCACAGCAGAATATCTTTTCATTGTGTTCCCAAATAGAATCTGTAATTATTAGTCAAGTTTAAGTAGTCTTCAGGTTGTTTACATTATTTTCATGTAACACAATTGTTCGAGAAACTTCTAAGATGACATCATTTACTAAATTGCTGAATATCTTCGTAATTAATTATCCTAAAGTGTTTTAACTAATCTGGTTAATCATTTAGTATAGCTTTGAGTTAATATTTTTTATAATAAACCAGAGGATAACACAATTAGTAAGTAGGAGGCAAAAATACCTGAAAGGAGAACATAGCATAAAGATAATAAGATGGAATAAGTTTTCTGCATATTTCTTCTGTAGTTTATTACAGTAGTTATGGCAGATACACCAATGAAAAGTATTATTGTAATTATGCCATATTTTTATTAACTCACTTTCTTGTCCGTCCGGGTGGAATTTTGTAACCGATGAGCTAGAGACTTGAAATTTTGACCATAGCTCAAAAGTAGATGACAATGCATGAAAATGTAAAAAAAAAGAAGTTCTAGCCTTGAAACCGGGCCCCGAAATTGGCAGGCTCCAATTTCGAAAGGGGCCCAGTAACTCCGGAACTTTCCCGAATTTACAGAAGCAAAAACCACCTGTCGATAGCACGGGCCGAGTTGCGTCTACGTATTCAATTTCGTCACTCTGGGGCCAAAGAGGGGCCGCAGGTTACCATGTTTTCAAAAATTAATTATCTTGTATGTCTGTCCGGGTGGAATTTTGTAATTGATTTTAAACTAACTTCCCGATGAGCTAGGGATTTGAAATTTAGACTATAGCTCAGAAGTGGATGACAATGCATGGAAATGGTTATAAAAACATGGTAAATAATTTTTTTTACTAAGAGAATTATTCAACTATTTGTATTATGCGTGAAGTTGGTACAGTCTGTTAGCTATTATATATCTTGCCTCTAAAGCAAAAGCAGTAAAAAAAGCAAAGATATTAAAGAATGATAAAATCGATATAAAAAGGGGCACAAAGCAAGAAGAAATCACGGCAATAGGAATGGATGCCTTTCCTTTACATCTCTGATTTTGTTTCTATCTAAAACCCATGTTCCGCAACATCCAGTCTTTTCCTGCTATGTCTATAGGGCTTAGCTTTTCTGTCTTCGTTACTGCATGTTGTCATGGATACGTTTCCAGTCAAGAGGCAAAAAAGATTGCAGCGTAAGAAAGATTCCTTTAAAACTAGGCAAGAATGCCAAAGGCGATTGTTTTTCGCGCTCCGAGTATTGCACAATTTTTATGGTGAAAGAAATTTCGGAATTCTCTTTCATCCAAAAAGTATTCGTAATATTTTGAAAAACATTATTTTACGCCAGCGCTTTAGAATACATTAATGCTTGAATAGAACATAAATTATTTGACCTTAAAGGCTTGAAATATTCATCATTCTGTTTAAATACAAAAAAATAATCAATTTATGTTGCATTTAATAATAGTTAAAATGTTTCAAACCTTAAATGTGATGGAAAATAGTTATACAACGAAAAATAAATTGGATACATTCTTTGTTCAGAATAGTTGACAAAATTTTACCTTGAAATATTTTTCTTTAGATATTTTTTTAGTGCTGTGCAGGTTTTTCTTTGTTTAGTTATAGTTCTGAGGAAGGATTTATTGCCTACTATTAAACGTTTATGTTTTGCTTTAATAAAAAATGTCACTTTATGATTAGATAGGGTACGTGCCTGAATTTTTATGTAGGTTACTTCGTTCAGTTTTACTATAATTCTATGTTGCACATTATTTTTGAATATGTTAAGCAATTTTTAAGCCAAAGCATACAAATTTCCCAATAAAAGGATTTATGTTTAGGCCTGTTATCCATAAAACTTTTCATATATTGGAAAAGAAAGATACTGATAGATTATTGGGAAAGCAAGTATTACTTCTAAAACTGATTCTGTGATAACAGTACACTTGAAAAAGTCAAGTACCCATACTTTAAGCAACATTTTAAAAGTTAAAAGCATAAGTGGTAATATAAACAAACCAATAAATGTTATGAATTTAATTGAAAAAATGAGTGTGTG
This sequence comes from Trichonephila clavata, assembly GCA_019973975.1. Lineage (NCBI taxonomy): Eukaryota > Metazoa > Arthropoda > Arachnida > Araneae > Nephilidae > Trichonephila > Trichonephila clavata. Next base: position 126,852 of record BMAO01023989.1, read on the forward strand.
TTTGTATTTGATTTCCTTCGATATTGTAACATGTTATTGAACTGGAAGAAACTACGTGTTCCGGTTTTGTAAAACGTATAGGACAAAAATTAAAAAAAATATTACCTGTTCCTAGTACACAAAGGACAGTAATAAACCTGTGTTATACTATTGTATGCATAAATTATTATATTTTAAATAGAGAAAAATGATCACACACACACACGCACGCACGCACACACACACACATATATATATATAAATACTTGTAAAGTTTTATATTATAGTATTTATATATATATATATAAATTTAGGTGTACATTTCTTTGGAGTTAGATTTTTTTCATAATAGTTTCATTTTTCAACAGTATTCTATCAATAGCAATCTTTCTCTATTTATTATGGTATATTTCTTTTTAATCAATACGTTTTCCTAAGTATGCTGAATATAGTTTGATTTTTATATATGAGGCTTACTACAAAAGGGATTATGAAAAGGTATTATGATCAGATTAGTTAAATCAAACACCGCTTATTTTTTTTAATTGAGTTTTCAGTAAAAGAAATAATATTGTTCCCTATTGTGATTTAATAAAAACTAAATAACAGAAAATAAATAAACAAATATAAATAAAAAGAAATACAGGAACTTAAAATCCTTAAATGAATGGGATACTGAATAGTCTTCAAACAAAATCGTTTGAGGCATTTTAAACCATTAATTGTTTATGCATTTTTATCTAAATAAAATTTCTACATGTAAAATAAAGCTATACTCTCATAAAATTGGACTAAGCAAGGTAGAAAATTATTTTTTCCCAAATACTGATACAAAATGAGAACCATTATTAAATTAATATTTTTTCGGCAAATCCTTAACTGTTTAGATTGTTTAACTTAAAAATTGATCAAATAAGGAATAAATTACTAATGAAATTATTTTTATTGTGTTGAAATTAAAAGTTTATTTATCTGCTGGTTATTAATTTTAATAAAGGAAAACAAATGTTTTTTCGATCCTATCATAAAAAAATTAACTTTCTTAATCACCTTTTCAATTAATAGAATCATGCCCATTAAACTATAGAAAAAATTGTTTTTTGAATTAAATATTTAAATGTTTATTAGATTAGAAACTTGATAGGATTTTTATCAAACAGAAACCATGTATAAGATGTGGAAAAATAACCATGTATTCCTTTTAGGAGAATGTATAAAATATATATAAAGTTCCCAAAATAAATCCTTTCAAAGAAGTCATCTGGTGTTTTCACAGCCTAGACTTATTTTTAAGACGCTTACAAAAAGCTTTCCTACGGATTTAGATTTGAATGAGGTGAATTTGAGATTTTCAATCGAATAACGTTCTCAGAAATACTAAGAAATAAAGATACAATTGCAGTGTATTAAGCTGTCGAAAATAGAGAGTACAGAGAAAAAAATAATGTTTTAAGTACCTTTCAGCAAAAAAGACGTCATATTAACGACAAATATTATTAATCATCTTCGAATTAAAATTTTCACAGGCAGTACTTATCAGAACTTAACATTTCACACCCACGTCTTTAACAGTTCTTCAAAGTTTATTATAAAATCAATAGGGTTACTGTAACAGGGAGTCTGAAAAATAATTTATTATTTAATTAATTTTGAATTAGTATTAGAAATAAAACTCTTGAGATACCTACGTTTGCCAGAAATTTCTGGTAAGATATAAACTAATCAAAGCAGTTTTGAAACACAAATCCTCAAATGTTCACATACAAATATTTTGAGATGAAAAAATTCTTCCTTCAATGGTATAAGTTTCATTGAACTAAAAATTTGATCAATATATTTCATTTTGTTTTCATAAATAAACATGTTGGTTATTGCTTTTATTCACAAAATATATTAATAATTTTTTCTAAGATTTCCATTATTCAGTTTATATGGGTTACTTCATTTGTATATTTTACATAACGAAATTAAATAAGTATATATTTTTGTATATATAACGCACAAGAATAATAATAATAACAAAACAAATATATATAGTTATAATCCTTAGTATAACTAGATAGTATTGGCAGAGTAAGAAAAATTAGATACATAAGTATAATAGGCCTTAGGAACCAAAAAAAAAAAAAAGGTTTTAACGATGTTTTGAGGTCATCTAACCTTCACCTATAGTTTTCCTATACTACTGGGCAATAAGGAACGGATGTTGAACTTTAAATATATCACTGTTATAACAGAAAACTTAATAAAATCTACTTACTTAATGTAAAAATTCAAAATATTTTGTATGGAGTACTATTAAAATAAATAAACAAACTACCTCAACATATCGTCATGTTAACATTTCCAGCCAATAGTAGATCAACTAAGAGCAGCAACGCATAAAAGCAAAAATTAGGATCGATTTTAAATAAGTCTTTGAATACTTAAAAGCCTAAAATATTGATAGGAAATTGTTTTGGAAAGAAGAGGACTTCCAAGCATTCATAACAATTCTAATATTAAATAAAATATATTTAATTTTATTTAGGATGTAGCGCCTTTTTGTGAATGTATGTAGAAAGTTGAATAACATTACAGTTAAAAAATAATAAGAGAAATGTAGGAGAAATGAATCTGAGATCTAACACAAATGTTATTAAAATTTGTTGGTAAAATTAAACCAATTAGAAGTGTAATTTTCAAAAAAGTCAATAGGGTATTCATGTTCTCTATCAATACGATAAGTAATAAACTTATCAAGATTTAAAATGAAAAAACATCTCTTTTATCATAAATAACTATATAATTTATAATATATAAAGCACAATGATATATCTAAGTTTTAAAAGGATTATTGTTAGTTTTAATTATGTTTAAATATTTAGGATAAAAATTAATATTTTGGGTTAAAATTGTGTATTATTTTCCCCAAGTGGAATTAAATCATCAATATATCTAAAAATAATAGTCATTATTAATAATATATTTATGTTCATAATAATGTAAATATAAATTAGCCAAACTGTTGCTAGTAGATCCCTCCTGATGCAAACCTTAAATTTGCTTATAAACTGTACCATTAAAAGTAATATAATTTTATTTTAAAACAAATTATTTAAGAATTTTAAATTTGTGGAAAATAATATTAAAATTATAATTACTGTGATTTTTTAAAATTGCCTTAATTGTATAATTGATACCAATGGAATTGAAAAGATCTCCAGAATCAAAACTATATACTGAATAAATATATTTTTATTTCTAAAAAGTAATATATATATATATTTATATACAACCTGCGGCCAGAAAGTTCGGGGAATGAATTTTTATTTCAAATACAGTATTGTACAGGATCAGATACAATTTACTGTCCATCAAAATTATCTCCATGGATGGTAATGCACTGTTGGGAACGACTATATAAGTCCTGGAAACTCCTGTAAAACAATTCGTTTGTTATGGTTTTCAGCACCGACATTCAGCAGTAGCTTTGAATGTCGGTGATGTCCATACATCTCTTTTCCTTTCGGGCTGACTTCAATCTGGCGAAGAGGAAAAGTCTGCAGGTGAAAAATCAGGTGATTAAGGGGGGAGGGGGTGATCAAGTGTCGCAACTCCATTCGCGTCCAGGAACTGCCGCACAATTAAGGCGGTGTGTGGCATCCATTTTGAACACCGCGACAATCCACAATAAACCTTTCGTGCTCGGCGTTAAACTAATAGGGAATAAACGCACTTGGAACCTTGCTATTTACAAACATGTTCAAACAGATATTGACCTTCACCACGCGCGACGCGTTGATATTCTACTACTACAACAGCGATCTCTACAGGCTCATTCACCGAACTTTCTGGCCAAGGTTGTGTATATATATAAATACATTTTTAAATGAAGGATTAGCTCTAGAAATAAAGTTGTAGAACTAGGAAATATTAAAAGTTTGCTTTCTCAGGGCAGAATTTATGAAATTAATTCGAATTCCCCCTTTGTGTTGAAACTTCCATATTAAGGATTACAAAAATTCACGTTGAAATGACGAATATATTTAAATTTATATTCTGCTATAAGCTAGACATAAAAGACTATTATAAGATAAGAGGAAAGAATGAAGTACTTTCGTATTAGCGTCACCGCAGCAAAATTTGCGCCTAGAGAGTCGCGTCATGATAGCGAAACAACAAAAAAACTGTCTTACGTATTTTATTTAGAAAAAAATATACAATCAATCAGATTTTGGTGGAAAATGATGCGATTCAAGTGGCGGAAATTTGGCTGCGGTGACGTTAATATGCAAATACCAAGATTACTCAAAAAACTACAGTATAGATTGAAAATCAAGATACTTTGTAAAATTGTATGTATCTGTAAATATTACCAAAAATTTAGTTCTAAGATACTCAAGTAATTATTAGGGACCAAAAATTCCCCTTTTTTTGCTAAGAATGACCTTGATGTGGTTTACTGTACACTGAAGAAGATTTTCTTATATGAGTATTAGTAAAAAAAATCTTATAGTTAGAGCTCACTATTTAAAGTCTCGATTCGAATTAATGAGTTTTAGATACAATTTGATTCTAATTGTTTAGTTTATAATATTTAAGTTAAATTTTATTTATCAACTTATTTTACATATGGTTAACAAAATAAGGATAAACTGTAAATTATCTTTTTAAAATTCGGAATAGATGAGTCACGTATTTACTTTCATGTGGGAACATATCAAGCTAATGGTATTAATATATTTTTATAATTTTCATATTGCAAATAATTATACTTAGTGTTTATTTACTTTGTATGTAATAATAATATATTTATTTATATGTCATAATTGTGAAGCATTTATTCCAGCTTTAACATTTAGTAATTATTACGAATAAAGTCCTTAGGCAGTTATTAAAAATGTATATAGCTGCAGTTTATCAGATTAATCAGAAATATTTTTACAAACTTCATAGCCTTTACTTTATTATAGAATTCAAAATACTTGTATTGTTTTATTTCAAGCAGTGTCCAACTTCAACTAGAGATGAGAAACGGTAAACAAGTGATTATATTTCGATTACCACTTCTATAAACATGCCCTCCATCCCATAACGACATTCATTTTCCTAACAATGCTTATCGAAATAAACATGCAATTGCTTTTATATAAATAAGCCAAGAGCTCTCTTAACGGAAATACGTATCCCCAAATTCTAATTGAAATTCCGAGTAGATTTCACCTATATCAAAACAATGAATGTATTGTCATTAGTATAGATTATAGCTAATTATAGTAAGGAAGAAACAAGGGCTGCAACTTTTAAGGTTCTGTTAAGAGATATAGTTGAATTAAAAGGATCAATCGTATTACCATGATGATTAAGGGAAGCTAAATATTTAACAATTTCTCTTGTTTTAAGCACGAAAATGTTTTCTTAGCTTTAACTTAGACATTCAGTATTCCATAGAGACCAACAATGTGGTGTTTTTAATCGATTTGAAGTGTTAATTAAAAGAGAGCATTAATATATTTTCTATAAGATCCCAATAAGACGGTAGTGTATACCGATAGTGTGTTTAATTCTTTCTTTAATTAAATTTATTGATTAAGTAATCAAGCAATTCTTGGTGAAAAGCAATGAGAGAAAAGTTTTTAATTTTAATGTTAAAACGTACTACACAAAACAAGAAGGAATTCTTGACATTTTAAAAGTATGTAAAACAAAAATCCCTTGAATCCAATACTATGCATGCTTAACTGTTTCATAAATTTGAGCTACAGTGTAGTGAAAACGAAAATACTTGAATTTGAAGCTCACTCTCCTAAGTGTCAAACCATGCGCTCATTAAGGCTTTGAGTCCCGAAAAGTTTAATGGGCGTTATCTTCGCTGTACAGTCTTAACTAGTTAACTATGGTACTCAAGTTTGAGAGCGCGCAATTATTTGTGTCACGGAAATCAAACGATAAAGAGTATATACTCTTACAGAGCAAATTGCGCTGTTAAAATATTTACCAATTACCAATTTTATTACAAATACTTATTTATTTAATTAACATAAATATATATAACATACATATTGGAAATTTTATGGATATCTATGCATTTTAGTGATCGTCAAATTTCCGCACTAAGAGACCTAAGCACACACTGATTTACTTCTTCTTTACTGACAAAATATTTTCTACCAGTCTTGACACTATAAAAAATCTGGAGTAGGTGCCGTAGGATTGATCACAGCCCTCTTACCAGAAAACACCTTTGCCTTTCAGACCCTAATAAAATATCTGTTTTTTCTATGTCTTTACTAATTACGCTATTGGGTTTTTACTCTAATGTCAACACATGGTTCTAACAACAAGCAATTGGCATTTACACCACTCGGTAGCTAGGTAACTTTGGGCTAGCAGCTATCAATGGGTCAATGCCACTCATTTGTTCCATGGTTGACCCTGCCTGAAAAGGAACCCTATTATAAAACGACTTTTCGACTTTTGCCTTTTCCCCTTTAAGTCTAGCATCTAAAAAACATTGTCATCACTTATAAAAAAAATCATTATGCGAACTTACTCGCTGTTTCAGCCGATGCATACGGGGAACAACTGAGTTCAACTCAAATTTTTCATATTTTTTTTTATTTATTTGATTTACTCCGGCTTGGTCTCAAAATGTTCTAAGTATCTTGAAATTTGAGAATTTGTTTTATTTTCCTCAAAAATTACATTTTAAATAGCATTTGGTCAATTGCTTTTATCGCATGACGAGTATACACGCCAATACACAAAATTCTCCCTGACGAATATACTCGTTAATCACAGTTAACTGGTGAATTGAAAATTAGGATTCGAACCACCTTATTCGATAAATAGCCCCATCCAGAAACACGATGCCTGTACTACTACGCGGCTACTACAGCTTCATGGCCGAGACCTGAATTTGAGTACTAGTATCGCTAAGACCAGAGTAGAGGAGCTGATTCTCAATAATTATATTGAAATTCAATGTCCTGAAAGGAACAGAAGGAAATTTAACTGGTATGAGACACATTGGAACGAGATACTTAATCGTTATATGTATCAATATGCTGCTACTGGTAAACGAATTCGCTCTGATGAGTTATAATGCGTGATCACATCGAGGTCTATTTGCTGAGGACTGTGGCGAGAGTGTTAAAATGGTTAGTTCAATCTGAAGACCTGAATTCGATGGACTATCTTCGTAAGCCCGTTGCTATTTCAAGTCTTCCTTCAAATTTGTTATATGAGTTCGAAGAAGGATTACTCAGCGTATGATCTTCATTTCCTATTTCGTTGCTGGACAAATACATTGGCAGCATGAAAAGTTGATGTCGTCAATGTATTGCAATAAGGGCTGGGCACATTCTTTATCAGAACCTTTTTTAACGTTTCTAGGATATTTTCCCTTTATTAAACTATGATGTGCTGCTTTATACGAAGAGACCTTTTTGCGCTTTTGTTAAACTTATGCAAATATTTTCGCATTAAATAACTACCTGTTTAGAAATTCTTTCCTTCAAAATATTATGTTCATTCATTTACTATTGACACAAAAACAGGCTGCATCGTAACTTATAAAATCCAGTGTAGTTCGGGATTCGCTACTAAAAATATATTGAACCTCATAAATTTTCAAACTGGTTATGCATTTAGATGTACGTGTGTTAAAGTGTGCCGTTATTTTTCCTCATAAAACATATTGCCTGAAAATCCCATTTAACTCCCATTCTAATTAAGCAAATACAAAAAAAATATATACTAAAAAGATTATAAATATATTAAAAATGATCCACAGATATCTCTGATACATACTCGTGTACGCTGTCTGTTATTTAAGATAATACTAGTAAAAAAATTATTTCTTCCAATTTTTCCAGTAACGTTCTTTATTACTTTTTATTTTTATGAATCAAGCGATATCAAAACAAACGATGTGAAATTATTAATTAATTATTTTGAAATACAAACCCAGTAAAGATTATTTTAATGCCTATTAATATAAGGCTTAGAATTGTTGTCATTTTTGCATTCAGTTCTTCCGAATGATGTGTCATTAAATATGAAAAGTTAATTGGAAAAATTCAATAGTAAGAAATTTTTAACGCATTGTTAAAATAATGAAATTAAACTCAAACTGATCATGCGTTATTTTAAATTTATGGTGCGTGTATCATAAATTAAAAATTAAATGTTATTTTCAAAGTATTAGTTACATTTGTTTGTTTTATCAGATTCAGAACAGTTTAATTAAAATCATTTTTAAAATGTATATTGTTTTTTCTTTACGTGAACTGATAAATTTAATATGTTTTGGAGATACTTTAAAACATCTAACAAGGAAAATATTTACCAGTTTTACTGGAAAACAAGGTAGATATGAGTAAATATATAATGCTCAAGAAAGCAGAATGGATCGAATACTTTTATAGTGAAAAATAATTATAATTATTAATTAAATTTGAATTAGAAAATACTTCTGATATTTCTTAGGAAATAGTTTAGAGATAAGTTCTGAATTACAATGAAGAAAATGGAATTCATCGAACATATTTTTAGTAAAAAGTAAATATATTACCCTTTCATTTTCTTTCTTTTTTAACTTGAAAAACTATGTGGGACTTTAAAGCAGCGCATTTTAAGTATTTTTTTAACATGTTTCCTTAAACAGGAATGATTTCATTTAGACTTATAAGTATATTATGAGAATAAAATAGCCTGAAAGATAGATAAAAATGGTATGAAACTAATAGCATGAAAATATGTTAGTGTTATATTCGATGTTTTAGAGATATAATCAATTATTGAAATCCTTTGTGATATTGTAATGAAATTTTAGCGTTAAAATATACTCTTAAATAAAACTTACTACACTGCTAACCAGAACATTTCAACTCCAGGAAGGATAGTAAGTAATAATAAAAATTAACTTATATAAATTGTACAGTAAGAGCACCACAGAAGGGTTAAAACATGATAAAATTTACAAATAGTTCGGAGTACACAAGATCCTAAATGTTTGCATGCAGGTGAAACATTCCTAATCTGGCAAGACATCGAGTTAAATTGATCTTGGGTGTTAGAGGCAAGAATAAGTCATTAAATGTGTTACTTGAAGTTTGTGCCACGATTTATCAATCACAGTGACGGTCCAGTCTCTCAGGAATTCATGAGTGAATTTTTTTCAACGGATGAAAGGTCTTGAGAAAGTGTTGAACAGGTCAACAGTTGAACACCCGTCTTTGTCAAGTGTAGGGCAGGATTCGATGGACAACATGCAGTTTTGCTCTCTCTTGTTAAAATATGATGTGTTTAAGGTCTCAAGGGTAGGGCGCATCCACCTACTAAAAGATTGATAACTCTTGCTTTTCAGATTGTCGGCAATGTGTATGTGGCATTTGTGTCATTTCCCCATTGACTGACCTTGCCCTTACTTTACACGGAGGGCCTGTGTGACGCTATCGAACGCCGTCAAACAACATGAAATTTCGTCGCTGCTTCCTGATACAGTTCCGTCCCTCGTGATGCTACACGCACAACCAGGACAGGTTTGAAAAAACCACGAGGTGTTACTTTTGTATCAAGTTTTGTCATTGGACGCACCACAGTCTCCAGGCGTCTGTATGTTCGAGTGTCAAGAAAGGTCCCAAATGCGCAGATAGTATGCCTGTTCCAGACATCGTCTCACTATCCTTTCGGATAATTGTCATGCTCAGTGGTGTAACGGAGAATATTAGGGTGTAACTTTAAAATCAGGCCCCAAACCAGATCTTTTAAGGGATTGCAAAACCCCATCCTTTCGGGCCCTAGTATTCTCCCCCTTTCAGTGATGAGGTGGTGTGTGTTACGTTACTGGTCATGCTTCACGCAAGCTATTTTCTATAGTCTGTAGGCTAATGTCCGTGATGTGATGACATAACTATCTTTCTAATCATTGATGGAGAGAGACCATTCAAATCCAGCAAGGCTTGAACCTCCTGAACTCACCAATTCCATATCCACATGCAAGACATTATATTTCGACTATTGCCAGTAATAATATCCAGGAACGATAAGCCTCACTCTTGATATGTCACAATATTGCTGCTTTGGATTTTTGACATTCTAGTAATCATTTCTCCTTCTAATGCGAGATAATAGTTTCTTCCTATAAACAACCAACATTTAAATGCAATTTCTGAATGAGAAATTGATTGTAGAGTATTTCTTTTATACAAAGATCAAGATTCCATTTTTTCCTCCTCTCTCCTTTGATTCCGTTTAAATACAAACAAATTTACTTATCCTATTATCTTCCTTTCATGTGAATTTGAAGTTTGTATTATCCCTCTTTTATGGGTTACAATTTTAATTACCAACAATTAATGTTTGACAGATAAAGGCATTTTGTTTTGTTAAGATCTATTATATATCCCAGTAGAAAACATTGAGTCTTTCATAAAATTGTAAAATAACTCAAATGACATCTTAGCCTCACCTATTTATAGGCTAATAATAATAAAGTCTATTTAGAGAGGTTTTGCTTAGGTCATAATTATTTTTCTTTTGGAAAATGTTTAAATAATCTTGTTTCGGTAATACATTTTTCCAAAATACTATATTGTCACATTATTTTAAAACATCCAATTGATTATTAAATAAAAAATATAAAATTCATTGATTCTGTTAATAAATGATAGTTTTTAAAAATACTGAAGAGTATGTTAAATTTGATTTTATAAAAGAAAAATCACAGAGAACACTGGCCATCATAATTCCTACACCCGAAACGCGATAAGCAACCCACATAAAATTGAACTTGTATGAACATGCAGTGATAATCAAATAATTAGTTTTTCGATTTATCATGCACAGCAGGAGGTGGTACTGCAAGCTGTACTGTATAAATGAAGGAATTGTAAAGCAGGTTTCTACCCCATAAACTGCGGATTTTTGGTACAGAAAGTAGTGATTATGAAGAAAGTTAGGATGCTGTTTTTATGTTTGTCGGAGAAATGTCTTCCAGTACGTGTGTAAATTTGATCTATCTAGAATTGTAGTCTACTGGGTTCTGTCTATAGCAGAGGTGGGGAATCTGCGGCCTCTATGAGCTTCTTTTGAGGCCTTCATGAAAGTCAGCAATTATGACAATTAATATTTAATTATATGCATTAAAACAAACTGCAAGTTAATGAAATTAAATAACGAATGACCTAAATGTATATATGTTTCAATGACTAATTGTGGGAATAGCCAATTGTGCATTTCAAAAGCTAGAATGGCACTTGTGCAACAGGCACCACTACGAAACATTATATGATCTCGACAAAAAACTATTTTCTTATTGTTATTGTTATGACAGACTGCATGTACGAATATTTTTTCTGCACGAATGGCATTTGAAAAAGAAGTGTTTTATTATAAGTTTATGTTGATTGAGATACAACAGTTATATACGAAAAAAAGACGCAAGTGACTTGTTGGATATCAAACATTCAAAATCATCATAATAATTTAATGATTTTATAACAAAGTAATTAAATATTAATATCATAACAAGTTTTTACCCTTACGTGAATACAAAAACATAACTTATAAGGTATTGTAACTTTTTATGTCAAACAAGAAATAAACTATTATTATTATTATTATTATTATTATGCGTATCCATGACAGGACTTCACACATCAGATAGTACCATGGGCCCAGATAACTGTTCTGGCAATCTGTTAAATATTATCCACATAGAGGTTTGTTGACGAAACCCCTACAGGACCCCTATTTCTTGTAAAGCAGCAAGACTAGCTGGACAGTCAAAATATGAGCAGATGTTAGCTCCGCATCTAAATAGTTATCACAATTTCTACAAGTTCTTCTACCATCCCTATCTGATGACCTGTACATAACCTAGCAATATTTGTTATAAAGTGGTCTCCACCTATATTACAGATTTGATGCTTTACAGGAATTGATTTCTCTCTCAATTTAAAATTTGTAACAGCATTAGCGTCTAATAAAGTAAAGTTGACAAAGTTGTCCATTATTAAGATTTCTATCTTCTTTCGCCAGTTAATCTGCATTTTCATTGCCTGTAATTTCGCATGTGAAGGTAACCAATGGAGGAATCAGACCTTATCTAACTCCTGTAATCTAAACAGGCAAAGGCAAATCTCTTCAGTAATCCATTAACCTCCATTTAGAATTAATTGGTTGGAGGGTGCTTTTGACTCACAGAAAATAACGAAATCCTTAACCTGTTCTAGAATAAGGAGAGTCTCATATAGATCAAAGACTCAGTTATCGTCCGAAGTTCACAAGGGAAGCAAAAGGCAGTGGCACCAGCACCTATTATTTGTTGGTAGTTTGTATTCCTTGGAAAGGTCATAAATACCCCCGAGCCTCCATTAAAAACTGCTTCATTAGGAAGACCATCTGTATAGGAAAACACAAAATCATCTTTTTGATATTTATCTATAGTCTTAAGCCCTTTTGCCTGGATGATATTAGTAGGCTCTCTCTTATTACATGGCTCTAATAGACATGTTTTACAATTATGACGTTCTTAGGAAGCCCAATAGAGAAAAGAGGTTCCTGATAAATAGAAAATTTGTTGTGAATAAATAAATAAATAAGGATATAACTCTTTTTGTAATATGTCTATATTATAGGTGTTAAAACTATACAAAAACTTTAATAATTTAATAAAAGCAGCATTTATAGGAACATCAACCTATGTGGACTCCTGTATTAGTACCTAATTTACATGGGGCTTCTAAATGTAAAAATGTTTCCCACATCTGGTCTACAGTATTGTTCCTCGCGTTGGTGTGTTGGTCAATACTATGACTGTTGCTAGAATTTTTAATTGACTAGTAAAAGAGAATTCTACGGTACTCAAAGTATTTTCATAAGGAAAAAAATGGGGTGATTCCAGGATAACAAATGTCTGCATGCACTTGTGTTTTTTTAATTTGTAGCACCATGGACAGCAGTACACTTATTCACAGGCTGAATCGTCACGTATGGTGTGATCAATGACGAACCTATACACAGTAGTAGCATCACTTCGTATTTTTAGATATAAATCCCGGTTCTGTATACCAAAATCACGAAGGCTGTGTCATTGTTTGGAAACATTGTGAAAAACGCACTATGGCAATTTGCATTCGATATTGCCTTACAGGCTAACCACCTTGAAAGATAATATGGGGTGCTATTGAATACACAGATCTCGCTCCCTTTTTAGTAGCATTGGTAACACTTTTAACAGCAACTATTACAGCTCTTTTTATCAGATAGATACTTGAGTCTGACTCATCTTTCTTAACGCTACGTTTAATCAGGACAATGCAAGGTCACGTGTTACTCGTGCTTTTTTGATCTCCCTTGATACAGGTACAAATGTTGATTTGAAGAACACAATTTCTGGATATTTTTCACCAATTGAAAATGTCTGATCAATAGTTGCTAAGTGATTGCAATGCCACTACTAAATGTTCTCTTTAATCAAAGAGCTGTGGTGAAATATAAAAGCTGCTAGACTTCTATACCTGTACTTGAAATTTTATATCTTTTCGACTCCATACCCAAGATAAGAAACTCTGTTATCGTTACCATGAGTGGCTGCTCTAGTACTGAATTCTCAAAATCTATATATACCTCCAAATTTCTTAAATTGAATCCCTTTTTCTCCATTGTATATAAATATAATTCTGTTATTTGCATTCATTTTTGGTATTGTAATTTTGAAATGGTCAGAACAACAAATTTCATTGAAGTACGTTGTTCAATTTAAAAAAAAACAACAACAACAGAAAAATGTGAAAAAATAATTAAAATTTTTATTTCGAAAATTTTCTTTACTTTTATATTTTTTTACAATAAAAACACAATAAATTAAATAAACTAGAATAAAATGGACACATTAAATATAAATATATATCTTCATTGCATTAAATTTGACGTCCACATAAAACCTGGATAATTTGATTTTTCTTCAGTTATAAAAGTGAACTCGACAAAAATTACGTATTAGCGTTCTGAATAACTAAATGAATATTTAAAAATACACTTTTAATGTATCTTATTTTGAACAAATAAAAGTTAATTTATAATGATAATTGTTTTTTTTTACTCTTTTTTTGCTAAAATATATTGCAGAGAATCATTACGGTAATAATTTTCTGCTTTCGAAAAATTGAATCCTGAAGTGTTCGACTACTCTACACTTTTAAAAATAAATTGACTCATAAAACTATCACTTCTAAGCTTCCAAAATAAAGACTACTACCTTCGATAAAAAAAGATTTCATATATTCCCTCATGGGAGTATTTAACAAAAAACTGAAATTGCCTTCTCTTAATTTGGAAACAGAATTTACAGAAATAGCCTTCAGTAATTGCTTAGACAGAGGATATATTCATTGAGATAGAAGGTATTTTTTGAGAACTTTCTTTAGCTTCTACTAGAGTTTATCAAAAAGAATTCGAGATATATTCTCAAACTTTATTCTGTATGACTGAACTGATAATATAAAATCCTCATTTTTATTATTATTCGTATTATTGTTAGTGATATTAGTTCTTTAAATTACTTACATGCATTTCAAGATTATGGCTTATATTTTGGAGACATTCAATTCTAATTTGATTCTGAAGAATCTTGTGAAGTATTTTATTTGGAAAAAAAAAACATAACTCTGGTAATCACTCAAAAATAATTTAAAATATGTCTTGGGGCAAAATTTAATTTGGAATAGAATTAACATAAACAAAATGCATGCTATAAACGTTACTCATTTTATAATTAACGATAAGACATATACATTTTTATATAAAAGTTGAATTATCAAAAATAAAGACTATAAATATTAGATTTTAAGACTAAAAAATTTCAGTTTAGTTTAATGTAGACATGTTGAATCCAGATGGAGTGGAATTAATATATACTTATACAGAATTGGTCTTCTCATGAGAACAATCCCTATTTACTTGAAAACATCAAAATCTTCTTTTAAAATTAGTCTTTTAACGGGTCATCGGAGGTGTGGTAAAGTCACAAATGAATTTTAGTAAACTCCATAAAATGTAATATAGAAGTTCGCTTAATTAAGTAAAATGTGTTTTATCAGACCGCAAAAACTGATGGTTTATTATCGTATTTCGAAGATACACAAGGGTTTTTCACTTCGCTTGTCCTATGAACGTTGCTTAAAATAATTTAATGAGATTATTCACAAAGCTAATATTTTTCTATGTTTTTCTCTGCTTTTATTATTATATGAAACCCTTTTACATTCATAAATACATTTAAATAAAGTAATATCCTCAATGGTTTTTAAATAAAAAAGTTTTTACTTATTTAATTACCAACAGTTTAGTTTTCCTCGTAATTCCTTAGAATAATGAGAACAAACTTTACGAAATATCTACTCATTCTTTCTTATCTTTCTAAATACGTTTTATATGAATACATATTTAATGATAATTTATACGATGACAAAGTATCTTAAGGAATAAAGTACTCATTTCAACTGCATCTTGTTTGAAGGCCATGCATGACATGTTAATTCTCTTTCGACATGAATGGAAGTTTGAAATGTAAGTTTTAATTACAATCTGCTGCTTCAATGTGTAATGCGTGTTAATCCTGTACTAGAAACAGCTGTTTTCTCCCAGAAAGTCTCCCAATATCATGACATGTTTAATAACTATTATTTACATTAGAAATATTTTCAATGTATTTTTCGGTAAAAATTTAATAGAATTCCAATTCATAATATTTGTAATATCTAATATTTAGTTACATTATCTCTGTTATGCTGTTAAATAGATTAAAACAAGATATGTGTATTACATATCATGTATTATTGGGATACTTTTTGTAGCGGAGCACTTAACCTCATCACGTTCCAATCTACAACCATGTCATTTTGAATGACTGTAATACATGTTGTAATACTTATTGTTACATAATTTCTTGGGTGAGATACGTTATAACACATAAGAAGCGAAAAATTTGTTCGTTCGCTGGAAAACAAAAATCTTGATTGGTTGTCAAAAAGCGGCAGGAAAAAGAATTTTGTAAGTTTAGAAATGAGTGAAAAAATTTGAAAGTGAAAAAAAATAACACTTTAATGTACAGTTACACGTAACTAAAAATATCAGCAAATTTTAAAAAGTCAGGATCTATTAAAATTTATCTTAGTATGGGAATTTGATGTCGGTGTATATGATTGTAATTTTTTGTGATAAGAAATTTTACCTAGTTATCAATTTGTTCAAAAAATTTGATGGATTGTTTCTTAATTGTTTATCGAAGAGATTTTATTTTTCTACCAACTAGAAGGTAAATGAAAATTTAGTATTGTATGTTGGTGCATTTTATGCACATGTATAAAGTTTGAAAATGCATTTTTTTACAACAGTACGTATAAAATTGTGTTTAAAACTAAAAATAAATTGCATATTTATCCAAATTTCTTTAAAAGTACTGAGCAAAGGTGCAAATAATGCTGCCAAACAAAACTATGCGAATTTTTATTATTTTTACACTGCGTACATGTACATATGTGCTGTGTATTAATAGAAAAATGCTTTGCAAGTGCTCGAAACAATTTCCGCATTTCATTCATTTGCATACCTGGAAGTCGTTCGTGGTGTTTTTTCGAAACTTTCGTGACCATGTTAACTTTGAGATTATGGTCATGAATTCATTGTCAGCGTTGTCGATTCGTAAGTTCGAGTTCCGATGTCACGATAAATTCGTCGCGTAGGGAAGCCGATACATATTAAACCTTTAAAGAATGAAATTCTTTACTTTGGCAAAGTTTGGAGAGTAATGTAACAGCTCAGATATCGTCTACGCCATTTGGCCACGGCTCAACATTACTAGGTTCGTTGCCTATAGCCTTTGCCCAACTTCCAAGTGCGATATTGTTGAAAAACTAAAGGTACTTTGTAATTTACATTGAAATTCAAAAGCAAACGATTAAAGAGAGTAACCACCAAGTTTTAGATCCCAGAACGAAAAGGCAATTCAGCCGGAAGCGTGATGCAGGGCAGTCTCAAGGGAAAATGTACGAAAAATTAATGAAATGACTAGCATTATGTATAATGATAAAAGTTCAATGAGACCGGATCCGTAGGAAAAAAAACTCGAAAAAGTCGTACAGGAATCATGAAGCTGAACGAAGATCGATATTTACCCATCACAATACGGCGTAACAGACATGAAACAATTTTAAACTGTCTTAAAATCATCTTGTCAAAATAGAAACCAAAAGTTTAAAGGTAACTGTTTCAAAAAGGGTACGTGCAGGAGGAAGAATACAGATACTAGATTAGGGATCAGTGGGAAATCATTTTATTTACGGATTATTTTGTATTCAGCCTAATTACTAATGCACGACGTTCCAGTACCTGGTGGAAATCAAAGACCTCCTTCAAGTCATCTAAATTCCAAGAAAGAAAGCAGTATGGCACCAGACGGTCTAATGAGATGTCGTGTTTGTGTGTGTGTATGTGATGACCATATAATCAGCCATGTCTTAGACAGAGGTGAAACATTAAAGCCTTATATTCGCTTTTTCAGGAGACAATTAACCCTAATTTCTTTCTTAAGGTATCCGACCACCCTAAAACTGAATTTTGCCAAATATTGACAATTTTTTTATCATTTTATTTTATAGGCCATCTTATTTGCTTTATAAAAATACCAAGTTTATGACTTTCCGTTCACTAGGATAAAAACTACAAGTGTTTTAGTAAAAGCAGATGCCATTCGTTTAAGCAGGATGTCATATATTAAAACGCGTTTTACTCGAAATGTGCTTCTTCAAAAGTCTCAAACGGGGACAGCGATTGCTCAAAAAGTTTTGAAAATAATTAATTGAAATTTTTTGCGTATGTTCGGTATAAAAGTAGAAGTGTTTTAATCCTCAGATTTATCAGTCTCTGTTTTATTACAAAATTTACAATTCCTTGTGTTAATATAATCACTGTTTTTTAAAACAATTTCATACAATAACTAAAATAAAGTGCTCTGGTTTTTTTAAAAATTAAAAGAACTCTAATTTTGAAGGTCATTTCCCAAATGTATAACATAGCAACGCTTCAGAGTTAAAAAATTGAAAATTTGTTCATACACCTTTGGTACAGAATGGCCTCGTTTATGTTATTTTTGGTACATTTTTACCCATTTTTTTCCATTTTAGTAATAATAATTTCATTTTCTCTTTTTAATTTTTGTATATATTTCTCAAAATATACTTAACAGATGTAAAAACCACAAAAATTCCCCATATCTCCATTTTTTCAACTAAAAAGTCGCAAGTATTCGGATACCTTAAGGAAGGCAACGCTTGTCCGCAAAGGGCTAATCTGGTGGATAAATAAATTTTCAAAAGGAGAGGATAATCACCAGTTGACAATATCTTCCACAGATATTTAATTTTTGTTATACACATAATACCAAAATTGCAATTTCTACGTTTCATAATATATATTTAAAAACTTAGGATTAACTCTCTCTCGTTTAGGTATAATCCTTTGAAGTACAACATCTTTTTTCACAGATAAAAAAATTTGTTGATTATGCACATTGAAAAATATAAAAAAAATCTTAAATTCTATTTGAAAATCTTTTTTTAGAAACACATTAATTATAGATTTTTAACATGACATTTAAAAAAAACATTTAGTGTGAAACTTTAAAAGCAATAATTTATAAAATTATAAAAAATGTATGTAAATTCTATATTAATCTCAATGTAATTATCCCGCGTTTTTTGTCTGTCTTTACTTCAACTTATATTAATTCATATTTTGATTGGAATCGATATCAAAATAATATTAACTCAATCCATTTTTATTTATAAATTTTTAAACTTATACATAATAATATTTAATAATTCTTCTAATTTATTGTGGCATTTTAAAAATATTTATCAAATTAGGAAATGCAACTTCTTTCAGGAAACAGTAATTCTCTATCCAAATAACTTCGTTTCGAAAAATCCACTTATAAAAGAATTTAGAGCTGATAAGGGAATCGATTTTATTCTGCAAGAATAACGTCTTAATAAATAGATTCACAGAGAATCGTTTAACTTCGAAAGTTAATTTTTTCACTCTTGGGGAAAGAAGGAAATTAAAAATTCTGGCAATCTTATTGTGTCTTTCCTTTCGATGCAAGATTGAACCGCATCGGTGTAGTTCATTAGCAATGCTAATCGTAGTCTAATGACTCCCTAATTGATAAATGATTGTACATCTACCCTATCGTAGTGTATAGGTGACAAATAATACTTCCAGAGTCACTAATTTCGATTTTATGTGATGCCTAACGTTTTGCATCCGCAAGGATTCTTGTTGTTTCCTAATTCGTGTCAAACAAATACTAAGAGTGATACATGGAAAATATTAATTGATTTGGAATAGTTTTTACTTGAAAAAATTTGTTAAAGTATATCGTTGTAGTCTTTGAAAAGATTCTTCGTTAAAGGTGTATTAATGAACTGAATTTTAATGAACACTTTATAATTATGTAAAATATGGGAGAGAGAGAAAGAGAGAGAGTGAGAGAGAGAGAGAGAGAGGGGGCAAAAGCATGCTAATTGCAACCCTAAAATAGAGATCAATATAATTTTGTAATCATATATATAATGTAATGATCAAATTGAAATTATATGCATTGTTTGTGAGTAAAAAAAGTTCTATATCTAAAATTGTGCAGTGTTGCAATTATGTAATAATACTTGTTTTGTTTCATCCCTAAAATGAGCCTAAGCAATGAATTGGTACTTAATGGAATTTATTATGAAATATTATTGATTGAATTTTAGTTTTCTTATCCTTGCATATATATTTTTAGCGCAGAAAATAACATATGAAATCAAAGTTACTCAGAATTTAATAAAAAAAATGATGGAGAAGTCACAACAAACTTTCATACGACACACACACACACACACACACACACACACACACACACACACACACACACCACACACACACACACACACACACACACACACACACACACAAGCTCTTCAACTCATATCTCAAAATTACCGTATTTATTCGAATCCAAGTGACCATTGATTATAACAACATTTTCAACAAGTTGTGTGAAAAATGAAAAAATGAGTAAAGTTTTTTAGGTATCTAATTTTAAGAAATTAAAATAAATTCAGAGTGAGGACTAATAATAAGTGAATAATTAATTATTTTACCAGTATTATTAACTTTCAAATACGAATATGAACTTGCAAATGCTCTGATTGCCCAATCTAACGATTTTTCTCCTTCGATTCTAAGCTGCACCCGTTTCCAGTAGCGTTAACACTGAGAAAATAGTGCAGCTTAGATTCGAGTGAATACGGTAATTTTAAATTCAATTGTTTGTATTCAAAGCTAAAGTAATATTTATGTGGAATACTGGTTTTCTTAATGTTAGTTTTTTTCCCTGAAAAGGTGGTAAAAAACTTTAAAAAATGTAGATGTGAAATTAGATGTGTGATCTGTTTAAAATTCCAGCATACCGCAAACCTTATAGAGGCTTAATAGAGGGGGGGGGGATAATGGTTAAAATATTATGTACCATCATCACTCCTATCATCCTAACCCCATTATTTCAATGCAATAAAATAAGATAACATTACCTAAAAAACAAACATATTGTTCAATAAAGAATAAATATCTCAGTAATTTAATAGTCTTGGTCAGGAAACTCATTAACGGTAATATTTACCTCAAATAGTAGGTTCGAATCCCAATTACAGCTCATAATCACAGTTAAAATAATTGGAATGTTGAAAATGATTACTGAAGTTGAGGCTTAAATTTTCGCATGCTACGGTCCCAAATATTGGGAGTAGAAGATATAAGTTCTGGGGATTTATAATAATCTATTTTCTTTGTAAGCGTCTCAAATTAAGAAAGCGGCCAACGGTGGTGTGTGCAGCTAAATATTGTTGTTAATTCTAATCAATCAACTAATTCTTCGTCATTATTATTTCCAAGTGGAATATATTAATTAATTAATATTTTTTATTGTTACACAAAAATTTCAATAGTTCTTAAAGAAAACACGTTTATTTTTCTATAGTTTTTTCAGTGGATACCAGCTCATTGTGACATTGCTGGGACTAAGCATGCTGGCTTTCTTGCTAAGATAAGAGCCCTTGTGATCAAAGACCCGCGAGGATTTCAACCTTTCATTCCTTAAGGCGTTTTTCTAACATGGCCTTTAAGCATAAGTTTAAAAGGGAAGTTGAGGAGATGCGAAGGATAAGAACTGGGCAATATTGGACAAGGACTCGTCCTGGGTCCCTAGGGCTCCTAGAAAAGCCGCTGTAGCTCATTTTAGACTTTTGACAGGTCATGACTCTCTGAGATCGTATCTCTAAAGAATTGGTATCGTCAACTCACTGGATTGTTCTCTGTGTTACTTTGATCAGTCTATGACCACTGAAAATTTCGTCGTGTGCCCTGCACTCATTAGCCTTAATTCAACTGTCGAAAAATATTGAGGAACACGTGATCTAATGGCGTAGGTGCTATTGTAGTGTGAGACATTTGTAAAATATATGAATAATTTTTCTATAGCAAAACTGTCTAAATGACCCGAAGCATATTCGAGCAAGGGCTGCTGTTCTTAAGAAAACCTGAATTTAGTGATTAGTGGTGTACGAATTGAATATTACTGCTTTTTCAATAACAGTCGAGCTAAAATCATTTGTGTTCTGTCTTATGAAAATCAGGGTAATGAAATAAATGAAAATATCTCATTTTTAGATTACAGAGGAAAATATGCTATGAGGTTATATATATTACCACCAACATTAAATGCAACTAAAGTAAGATGGTTCCACAAGAACAAGCAGATGATAGTAAATAATGTCAGCAAAATTTCTTTCGAAAACTAATTTTCATGATAATTTCATTTTATTAAAATATTGTTTTGGAAAATTATTTAAAAAAAGCTAATAAAACTGAATGTAACATTACGTCCAGAACTAATTGATTTTGGAAACCTTTTAATTTTATTTTATCGCATTGTTTTCCTTAAAGTTTTAATATAATTTTTACTTCGACACCTTAGTTGTAAAAGGTATTTGACATTAATTAAATGTTATCTGAAAATAAGGGAACTTAAGAAAATGTATGTTTTACTTCATATCAGTAACGTGTTTTTATTTATATATTATTTTATAATCTCTTAAATAAAAGAAAAAACAGAGAGGTGGTCAATATATATGTTTTATAATTCCCCACTTTAATTTTCTCTCGAAGGACTTTATTCAATTCATAAGGATCCTGAGCTCTCTACGATCACGGTGATAAACTATTATTAATTTACCCGCCTAACGGAAAATAGATTGTTAATCAAAATTTTAGCATCTAAAAAACTGACACGTTAGCGTTTTTTAAAACATGATATAGCGATATTTCATCATCCGTCTATTTCGACCAGTCAAAGAAGACCTTAACGGAAATTATATGATTCTAAAAGCTTTTGATTGAGGAAACTTTAAAAGCTGAGATCTCCGCAAAGAGCAAATGATGCTTCTGTGTATCATCTTAAAGTCGGCATGTTCTTGTGTTGTGTTTCATCTCTGTTTGTGTTGTGCGTGTTTTAATTAACTAGATAAATGTGCCATTAAAGTAACAAGCAATCCCTTTAATTCTTCACGACTGTAACACATTCATAGATTCTACAGTTAAAATGTATATCTTCAGTCAAGTGAAAACTTTATATATATATATATATATATATACATTTTTAATATGAATTAATGTTTTCTTAAAAATGGTAGCCCATACAAATAGAGTTTTATAAAATTTGTGACGCTTCTATCTGAGCTCCTTCTACTAATTGTCCTTTTGGTGAATTTCTGGTCTTTAAAAATTATTTTATTATAAAATCCCACTTCGAAGAAGAAAATATGATTATGTTAATTAAGACTACTGTATATAGTCTACGTTTTCAGGTTAAAGAGAGAGATATGGGAGAATAGGCTATACTTCTATCGGAACAGGGATTATTCAAATTGAATTTGAGTTGCGGATATTTAATTTTGCTCTTTGAGTTTCTTAAGGTGACGAATTGTCACTGATATTAAATCCAGATTAAATAGATAAGAAGTCATCTTGAGCAGGGTGGGCAGACTTTTCCAGGGTACGTTCTACTTCTAATTTTTTCAAGGTGTTGCGGTTCACCCAGTATCAGTGGCACACACAAAGGGGGGAGGAGGGTCCACGGGCCAGGACATTCCTCCATAGCACAAGATTTTTTTTGGATCGATTATTATCCCATGCATATAGTACATAACATTAAATTAAGTATTTGTCATTAATAATTCTTTTATTAGCTAATGCTAATTATTTATTCAATAATTTATTTCTTACTGTTCTTTGTTCCCGACAATCTACAAAATGAAAAAAAAAAATGTTTGGCAGCGTTTGTGGGTAGAATATGAGAATGGTACACTTTCCACCCTGGACCACCGCACCCCGCGCACCCTTCGAAAAGTTTACGAGTGCCCCCATTGCCCACGGTCGTAGGAGTGGTGAGGTAAGGACAAAGTCAACAATATTTATTACAACTTAATGATAAATACGGAATATATATACTTACCTCCGTAAATAAAATGAAAAACTCACTTTTTTGAAACCGCAAAGCAAACCGCAAAATACAAACAATAATAATAGCCACAAATATAACAATATCTAATGATGTATTTATTATCCAACAATTCAAAATACATTAAAAATAAAACATTTTTATCTAAAGTTAGTTCTTGTAGTTATAGTCTATAAAAGATTTAGTTTGCGTACTGTTAGCCAATCTTGAATATTTCCGTATACAATTACTAACGGCTAATCTTCAGGCGGTCACTCCAAATTGTCTTGGCGGTCCACCTGTCGATCGCGATCGACGTAATGCCCACACAGGATCTTGAGTAAGAGTGGTTAGTATAACAGTTATCTCATATCCTCTTACTTCGTTTATTGTCGGCATTGTTATTAATTGGGGCATCTCTTAGACTGGATCGATTGAATTTGTGTGTTGATTAATATTGTGAATAAATTAGATTGTTTTGTTAAACTATGGCTAATGTTCCTTCCAACCCTCCTACACCTTTAGGCTTGCAGGGGAGATTACTACAAACTATTGTTAATAATGAAGGAACAAAAACAATTATAAGCGTATAAATGCATTTGGTTATGCTATTACATCTGGAATAAATATTTTCATTCTTTAAATATATATAATACACTCTCTTATGTTTTTTTTCAGTAAGCCTTTCTTGCTATATAGACTTTCGAGATATTGTTTTCAGTAAGAATATAAGTGCAAAAAGCCATTTTTGAGACAATAAAAATAATTCACTCATAACCTGAGAATAAAAGCGAGACGCGTCTTCCCCCCTTTCCCCTTAGGGAAGCGCTGGAAGAATTGAAAGAGAGTGCAGTTTACTGCTAGTCTTAATGACATCCCTTGGCAACGATGACAAAAATAAGGATAAAGAAAAGCAGCCGTGACTCTCCTATTTCTAGGCTACTGTTTTTCGAGGGATTGCAGAAGGTATTCTCAGTGTGTATACTGTGTATAAATAGAATAAATGAGGCACACACACATTGTTATTCCACGTTGCACACTTGTTCTTTAGCGACACTGAAAAAGATAGTTGGTTATTAAGAACTTGATACACTCGTGATATTCTCCCCTCGTAAGGGAATACATTGAATTCTCAGAAGAAGGAAAAACTTCCTTGACAAAGTGTACTTTGCGAGATCTTTACATGAAAGGGTGTTTGAAGCTTTATTGTAGGAGATATAGAGATATGATTATAGTGTATATCTCAGGCTTACCTCTCTCTCTCCCCCCTCTCTGTATATATATTCATATATATATATAAAGATAAACAAAGAGATATAAATCTGAATGTATTTTTGATAGTGTATTACGGAATAAAGTTTTCCCCCTATGCCAAGTAAAGATTAATATTTTCAAATAATTATTTAAATATATATCCAACCAACCATTCGTGCATCCATACACACCACCCACCCCTTCTGAGAGCCATTGGTGCTCATTTAAACGAAAAGATATAGCCCTCAAGTTGAGAAGCTCGTCTTGTTTTGCCAAGTTTTGATTTATATTTAAAACAGAAAAATTACACAACTAATGCCAATTTCCAATATTTTTTAAAAATATTTTTATTATGAAAACTTTTAACACACACACACACACACACACACACACACACACACACACACCACACACACACACACACACACACACACACACACACACACACACACACACACACACACACACACACACATTCATGTGATAATCCGATTGTAATTGCACCTTGTTTCTTAACAGGTGATGTTTTAGCATGCGCGTTACATTTATCGTTGCTTAAAATCGGAATAAAAAGAGGTTGAGCTATAAATCCGGCGTTGTGTTGGGAATAGTGGGAGGAGGTGCCAGTTCAAGTGTGGATTTCATTACCTAACATTGGATTAAAATTACGCTGTGGTTAGCTGAATTTGCATCAGGCAGAAACAGACATTTTAATATACAATTTTGAAAATGACACAAATAAAATTTTAGAGAAAAATCAAAATAAAAAAAATACACCAGTTTTTACATTTCGTTTCTTTCAAAATGAATTATGCGTATATAATGTATTAACTGTTTTTTTTTTCAATACTAGATACTCTACGTCGCAATGGGACATAGTATAGAAATGCAATAACTTATTTTAAATTCAACATAAAGCAGCTGAATATTATATACATTAATGTGAAAAACTTAAACAACATTGTGAATTTTAAGCAGATAGCCATGAATTTGCAGAAGGTTATTTCGATCAGTAAGTACAGTGACACTAATTTCAGTAGAAAGGTGAAGTGTATGTAAATATCAGGGACAGAATGTCTTAGGCGACGCGAGTGCATACAAAACGCATACAATCGAAGCGCACAGATCAAGACTACAATAAAAGTGTGACAGATCTATACGCGACCTCTTACTAATAATACCCTTGGGTATTACTTAGGGTCAGCAAGATTTATTAATCTTCTATTAAAAAGAAAACGTGATTTGCAAATTAAGTCTATTATATACAGTTCTTGTTCGCGAGTTAAGAGGGTTAGTGAGTTAGAAGTGAAGATAATAGATAACAGAAAGTTAGAAGGTTAGAAGTTTAGCTAACTAGAGGTGACAAGAAAGATACAAGGTAAAGATTATCATAAAATTATAAAGTTTTTGTAAAAATTTATAGTCAGGAAGCGTTATAGATATATTGAGTTGATTAGAAGACTGACTAAGTTCAGGTACTGTGACCTTCATTTACGGTGATATTTAAAGTATTAAAGTGGTCAAGCGGACATTAGTTATATATTTACCGTGTAAAGTAATATTAAGGTAGAAATACTATTATAAATATTTTTATTTAATGCATTCTCCCCAAACGCGACTCTCGTTTCCTCCCTCTGTTGTTTGACTGGATCATCCTATTAATAGTGTTGCATTGATTTGTGTTTGAGTCGATTAAAGTGATAAGTAAAAAAATTGGAATTTATTATGTTGATTAATCCTTCACTTCCTTCCACATCTTTAGATGGGTCACAGGGTAGAAGGGAAATAGCTTTTTTACAAAAGGAAGAACGAAGGTGCAATTGTTGCGAGTTCAAGTAAGTTCTTTCGTGAAATATGGTTAGTGGAAATCACCTGGACGACTTTACACGTGGAAGAATGGTCGAAAAGTTGGAGGAGGGGCGTTGTTTGACCAGTGCAGCTAACGAGTTCGGAATCAATAAAAGGGTCATTCCTCGAAAGGCCTTCCATACCACAGGTAGAAAGCTTGGTGGTGGCTGCCTTATTAAAACAGAGCAGCGGATGGTCGATATATCACCCTACAGATGAAAGGAGCTCGATACTAGTCAGCAAGTTCCATTGTTCAGCAACTTTGTGCAGCATGAGGGTAACAAATATCGTGGCTTACTATGGCCAGACGCCTGCACAAAAGTGGTCTATTCTACATCCCTTTGAATGCTGGACTTCGGTGGCACTGTTTAGAGTGATCAAGGAGCCTAAAAACTGGACATCTCATCAATGGATTCGTGTCCTTTGTACTGATGACAGTTGGTTCAGTGCCACAAGTGATTATGTACACCATTTAATTTGGAGAGAGGTCGGAACACGGTTTCATCCTTGTAATATCTTGGAAAGAGACCATCACGGTGGGCCTGGAGTGATCGTCTGGGGAGGCATTATAGTGAATACAAGGACTGAGCTCCAAGTTTTCAACACAGTTTCTGTAACTGGAGATCGCTATTGTAAGGAGGTGATCCTTCCCCATGTGCGTCTGTTTCGAGATGCTATTGGAACAGACCTCGTTTTTATAGATGCCAATGCAAAACCACACCGGACTGCTGATGTGCAGAAGCTACTGGAAAGTGAAGATATCACTCGAATGGATTGGCCAGCGTTCTGTCCTGATTCAAATCCCATAAAACATGTGTGTGGGATTCTTTGGGGACGTCTTGTCGCACGATTACATTCTCCGGGGAACACTCGACAGCTGAGACAGATACAGATTAAGGAATGGACATTCAAACCTAAAGAACTGTAGGACAATATGGTGCTGAGTACGAAGAGACGGCGCGAATCAAAATTTGCAGTAAAGGGAATGCGTATCCTATACTGAGGAATATTTGCTTGTTGTTCTTCATCTTGGACAGGCAATCACTATGAGTTCAATGAAGTCTTTTGTTTATCCATTCTATAGTATATGCATTGTATTCATTTTTCCACAACTATGGTCATTGTTTAAGTATAAATTTTGTCTCTCATTTCTGAATTTCATGTCTCTCTTGTGGAGTTATGGCGAAAAAAATACCTGTTGCTTAAGTTTTGCAAAACGGTGTATACAACTGTATAACTATCCGAATTTCAAAGCTGTCACAAAGCATTAAAGTATATTATGTAAAATCTAACTAAATTAAAAACTTTTTGTTACTGTTTTTAGTTGCCTCTTAATTATTATTTTAATTATTAAAAAATAGATTAGTTATTTATTTTTACTTACAAAAATTAAAACGCGTTTTAATCAAAGTGTGCTCAGTTTTACACGCATTTCAAAAACATGCCGCTTTATTAAACTTAACTGACTGAAACATGCATAATATCCTTAGGATATAATGAAAATGTAAACATTCTGATTAAAGACGTTAGATTTCGGTGAAACATCTAAACCCCGGGAGATCTCCTTGCATCAGACTTTCTCTTATGCTATGAAATATATTGCTGATTAACGTATAAATAATACATATCCAATTTTTTAAAACAGAAAGAGTTTGCTACCTTCCGTTGTAAATAATAAAAGAAGCAGATGCAAAATGTTTTGAATCCTCATTTTAATTACAGAGAAGACGGGGAAAGAACTGAATTTATTTTTGTTCCGTAACACAGCATTTCTCAATCTATGGGGTGCCTCCAAGTAGGGGGGGGGGATAACTCTACGAGGTGGGCGCGAGCATATTGAAATGTCGAAAACAAAAGATTATAAAAGGTTATTCAAAGGAATTATTAATTCACTGAAAGTATCAATATACATTCTGAAATACTAAAAAATAAAGCAAACACATATTTACAATGATATAATGTATCTATAAATGTATTAGCACTGCACAGTGTATTCTATAATTAATTTAATATTACTAAGTTAAGAACAAGTTTAATAATTGCCAATGACCCCATGGGCTTGTCATACATAAAATTATATACACAAATTAACAATTATCTTGGTAATTAGTACGGTTTATAATTAATCACTTAACTGCCGATTAAAAGTTACACGATTCGCTCCCCAATGCCACCATTTTCCATGTAAGGGTGCGTATGTGATGTATTGGGGGAAGGGGAAGAAATGTAATTAATAAGCAAATCCTCTGAAGTAAGTAAATCCTTCGTAAACACTGTCAAGGTTCTTTTATTGCACTCCAAAGTCTTCGGAATATTTTTGTGGATAACAGTGTACAGAAAAGATCGTACTTCAAAAAGACGTATATATACGCCCAAGACAATTAACACTTGGGTTGAATGAGAAGTTAATACACGCCGATGGCCCTTAAGAGGTTAAAATCATATTGTAGCTTTAGCGTTAAAATATAGTTTTCTTGAAATCAATATATTGTTATTGTATGCAAGGGGGTGCGATAAAAATTATGATTGAATATTGGAAAGCAAATATTGAAAGCCCTGCCGTAACACGTTCAGATGCAAATGTTAGAAAATGATTCAATAAAAGAGAAAATCCTAGTCATTATTATCAGTTTCCCGATATTATTACCAATTTTACGAATTCTCATGCATCAGTAAATTTATCTTGTTTTTATAGGTTATACATAAAAATATCTTAATGTAACCTTATTTTTTTAAAATCCATTTATTTAAATTTAGAAAAAAAATATAAATATTTTGTGCACAATGAATTGAATTTTGCCTTGAATTTTTGTTATTGATATATTGACAGGAAGTCGCTTGATTTCTTTATTGTAAATAACAGAAAATGTATACTTTTGATGTTTCTACTAAAATAATTTGATATATTTGAAAAATTATCTTCAAAAAACCTTGATAACTCATTTTAATAATTCATAATTAATAATATTTTCAATATCTTTTTATTATTGATTGTGTTGAAATATATTTTTTTATTATTTTAATTATATAATTACAATTACTAAGTAATTTCTACTTCTCATTTAAAAAAAATGTGTAAAAAAATCAAAGATTGATTTTTAAACTCCAAATGTTGTAAATTATGGACTAGGTGGTCTGAGTGGGTGGAGCGTGGTTGACACCCCGCTCAGAACCCACGTGGTCTATCTCGACAGAAACCATATGTATCGGATTCTATGTCAGTTGAATCTTGAGCTTGGCTTCAGCATAACTAGACATGCTGTTGTTTACTCGTATATTTTAAATCGGACTCGTAATTCTTGGCTTTGGCGTACCAGGTGCCGTTGTTTACTAGGATTTTTATCTTGAATATTAGAATTCTCTTTAATTTCAGTCTAATTAATGTAATGGTTTAATTTGTTAAAGACTGTTAAGTTTATTATTGAAAGTTATTGTTACTAATAAATCCAGAAAAAGGCAATTCTCAAACTCCAGAATATTATTATTGTTATTTTATAACACCACACACGCCATCAGTATTCACCATACCAAATGTTATTTGTTGAAATAGAT
Organism: Trichonephila clavata; assembly: GCA_019973975.1. Classification (NCBI taxonomy): domain Eukaryota; kingdom Metazoa; phylum Arthropoda; class Arachnida; order Araneae; family Nephilidae; genus Trichonephila; species Trichonephila clavata. The sequence goes on from BMAO01023989.1 coordinate 157,069, forward strand.
GTCTTCGTTTTACCATCCCAAAGTACAGAATAAATTTACAAAATTCATCTCGAAATAATGAAGTATCCTTAGAGATTTCAAAAATAAAATAAAATAATGTTTCATTTTAAGTTTACATTTAATAAATGGAAACTATCTATTTTGAAGCTCCTTTGAAAGAGACATTTTCAATTTTATTTTTTCGCTGCTATCTCTCGAAGAGATTACCATCTTTTATATTCGTTGTACACGATTTAATGTTAGGTTGTTTGCCAAAGGAACTTCTAAGGGTTTATCAAAAAATAAAGAAAAATATATAGTTCTTATCTTTTAAAATCAACTTCCTTTTATGTAGCAGTAATTGGATCCAGTATGTGTCCTTCTTATAGGTGCGCCATTAACAGAACAATTTTCATACTGAAGATAATTGAAATCCATAGGGAAAATTAAAGAAAAAAAGGTTCACCATCTTTTTTAAAAAAAAGAATGGCAGTACGTTATCAGAGTTATTACGGAAAAGAAGTATAGACACGATAGAAAAGTTTTTGCCATTCTAAATTACATATTTGTAAAGTTTGCTACAATTCTTAAAGAAAAAAAATATTAGAGTGTTTCTCTAGGTTGAATATGTTATACATCTCTGATGAATTTTCACTGAAAGATAGATAATATACCTGTGAAAATATAAATGTAAAAAAAAAAAAAATTAAAATCTTCGATCTTTATTAACAGATTTTCTGTTATTTTGGATTTATAGGAACATACAAGGTAATTTATATTCTTCGAAAATAACTTTATTCCAATATTATGGCAGTAAAACACGTTTTTTATTAGGCTGTTTTATAAAAATCTTTTCTTTACTTTATAAAACTTTAATAAATAAATAAATAAATAAAATATTTTTAAGCACATAGTGTCATCTTTTAAAAGCAGAAAGTCTCTCTTAGATTTGATTGGGCGATGATGATGATAATGACGTCATGTCCATGATGAATTAGATTACGCCAAGAGCAGGGATGATAACTCTTGCCAGATCTTCTATGTTGTTGTCATAGAGGTTTATGTCCGTACCGAAAGGAACTCCAATGTCTTGTAGAGAGATAAGGATGGCAAGGCAGGTAAGAATAGATTTAATATAAAATGATTAATACATAAAGTCCATCTTGTGTGTGATTTTGTTATTAATAAAATTAAGTAAAAGAAATGGGCATTTTTATAATAATAACAAGATTATATAAAATTGTTATCCACAAAAATATCATTCTAAATTGGCTTATGTATAAAGGGCCTTTGTGGATAAGAAAATGTGGCCTTTTTAGCAAAACTCGCTCTTTTTTTTTCAATTCCTACTATAGCTGACTCTCTTCCTATATATATTTATTTATACATATATTTATCTTGTTGAAATTTTTAATCGAAAATAAAATACTTTCTATTCATCCAATTAAATTCAAATAAAATTTTAAAAATTTGTACTGGATGTTAATACAGATTTTTAAACATTAATTGATTACTGGTTTTCGACGCCAATTTAGATTCGTCTCCTTTGTTGTAACAATGTAACTGTTAAAACAATGGCAAAAGTTGGCGTCGAAAACCGGTTTTTCAGCCGCATTGTTACAAATTCAAGACAAATCATGCTCTTTTTTTCAATTCCTACTATTAGTTCACTCTCTCCCTTTATATATATATCTTGCTCAAATTTTCAAACGTTAATAAAATACTTTCTTTTCAACCATTCAAAATAGGAATTGACTTAAATTTCTTTTTGTATTACTTGTTTTTCTCATCCTTAAATAATTTTGATCAAAGTATGGAATTCTCTTTGCCAAATATAAATATTTATTCAATTTCTATAAAAATAATGAAGAATAAAAAAAGACACCAATAATTCAAATACTCAAGAGCAATTTGCGTAAAAAGAAATTGGAAAAATTTATGAGATATATGCTCGATAAACAGGGGCTCGGATAAAGAATTTTCATTAATTTTAGTCCCAGAATTCAGCTTCAATTGTTGAAATGAAGCTTAATTTTGTTGCTTAGGTAGATAGTTGTGAATACAGCATTGTATTGCAAGTTCTATCGCAATTATATTTTGCAAAAACAACATATTAATTTAGAGGTATTGAAAGAGCTTTGCTTTGTATTTGTTCTTTTCCTTTAAATCCATTGTTGATAAAGAACTAGCTGTACGCTCATTGGCAGATAATAAATTCTATTTATCCAAATGTAGAAACAAAAGAAATGAAGGGAAATAAGCGCATATTATTAATTAAAACACAAATTTCTATATTAGAGATTTAGAAGAAAAAGATTAATTTGCGGGTAATTTAAAAAAAATGCAGAGGAAATATAGAGATATCTGGATGCACAATTAACTTACGTTACTAACTTATCAGAAAAAAAATCATTACTTTATTGTTAAGTGATCGTTGTTATTTCGTTAATGATTATTCATGGATTCTCTCTCCGATACTGTTTCAATGTGGGATTAACAGCATTTACAACGAGGCTGTTTTTGCGAAATGTTTAAGAATAGGTTCCGAGGTCGGAATATTATTTCAGGTATAAAAACACTACATCATTAATATTATATTTTGCCTTTGTTATTCTATAAAGTTCAACATATTTTATCACAATGCTTATTTTTATCCGAGATCATTTATTTCTTTTGTTATAAGATGTGATTCACATTTTTTCCCCTTCTGTACCCTAATGAGCTGCTCCTTTACATACCGGAATAAAAAAAAATTTGTGGAATATTTTGATGTTTTAAAAATGCTGTACTATAAATAGATGTATGTATAGATGATAGTAGTATGTATAGATGCAATGCTGTAAATTTTTATGAAAATTGAGACTGTTTACTATCTGAAATGTGTTCCGCGTTTAGTTCAAGCTCTCATACATGAGGCAACCTGAAGTGTATAATTATGTTTCCAAATAATATTTATAATTACTTAATAATTATTTATAATAATTATAATTACTTAATAATTACTTATAATAGATATAATTACTGATAATAATTATAATTACTTATAATAGATATAATTACTGATAATAATTATAATGACTTAATAATTATTTATAATTATTATAATTACTTAATAATTACTTATAATACTTATAATTACTTAATAATTACTTATGTAATTATAATTACTTAGAGTAATTACAAATATTACACTCTTAATAATTACTTATAATATTAGTAATCATCATTATTTATATAATTATATTTGTTAATAACTTAATTACAAATACTCTATTTGGATGCATTTAAAAATTTAAAAATCTCAGATACCTATGTACTGTATTCACATATGAACTATATTTATACTTAAAGCTGCAATATATATTTTTCCGTATTAAGCTTTTTACAATAAAATTTGCACAGATTTTATGATACTGATGTATAAACTAAAGATATACATGCAAGTATTTTAGATATGCCCTTAAACAAGTTACCGATACTACTTAAATTAAGAACCAATACATAATTTATTCATTAGCTATTAATCTTACTTTTGAATAAAAAACTAAACTTTTATTCGCTATATCAATCCCGTAGCTATTTGAGGTGCTATTTGTATATTTCTAGGCCATCGTCTCTCAAACTGTGGGGCGCACCACCCTAGAGGGGCGTGAAAACTCTACTAGGGGGCGCGAGCATATCGAAAAGTCGGAAAAAAAAAGATTATTTCGAAACATTAAAATTTACTGAAAATAAACAAACAAAATACATTCTGAAAAAATAAAAAATAAACTACACATTTACACTAGTACACACTTATAAATGTATCAGTACTGCCCAATGTAATTTATAATTAATTTAATAATACTAAGTTGAGCAAAAATTAACACTTATCTTTATAATTTGTATGGTTTATAATTAATCCCTTGACTGCCGATTAAAAGTTACGCGATTCGTCCCCCAATGCCACCATTTTCCATGTAAGGGTGTTTATGTGATGTATTGGGGGAAGGGGAAGAAAAGGAATTAATAAGCAAATCCTCCGAAATAAGTAAATCTTTCGCAAACACTGTGTTAAGGTTCTTTTATTGCACTCCAAAGCCTTCGGAATAATTTTATGGATAGCAGTGCACAGTACTTCATAAAGATCGTATTTCGGAAAGACGTATATATACGTTAAGCGGCAATTAATGCTTTGGCTAAGCGAGACATTTATATACGCCGGTGGAACTTAATAGATGAAAGTCGTATTGTAGCATTTGCTTAAATGTATAGTATTATTTAATTCAATGCATTGTTATCGTATGGAAGGAATTGGGCGATATGAAAATTATGATAGAATATTGGGTCACAAATATTGAAATTTTGAGAAGCACTGTTCTAGGCAATAAAAGAATCCAGTATTTTAATAAAACTATTCTAGCAAAAAAGGCTCAATTTGCTTAAGTTTCCTTTAAAACTAAGAACTTTCCTTTGAAACAAGAAAATTATTCTTGTGGTGTATTACGTATGCAAAATTAATAAAAAAAAACAGCTTATATATCACTAATAGATTGTTTATCCAAATATTGACAATAATGTATGAAAATTCATTTATATCTATCAGATTGACGATGAAGAAAGTTTAACAGAAGAAAAGGATAATCTTTTTTTAAGGCTGATTTAGTTTAAAATAATTTAATCTCGAATATTTTATAACTTTTTAAAAATACTATTTACTCTTCACTGAATACAGTCATTTTTTAAGTTTTTTTGTGACAATATTTATTAAATTTAAATATGGTCCCTTAAGTAAATCATCAATGATATTTTAATTATTTACAAATACTTGTAATTAAAAATGTAAACTAACTTTTTAGTATAATTTTTATAAACAAAGAAATATGTGATATGAACATGAAAATAAAAAGTCTAAAATGAAAAAAAAAATGCCATGATTAGCAGTAGGAAAATAGTTGAATTTATGTTGTTTTTATTTTATTGAAAAAGACAAGTTTAATTCCTTATTTTACTCTACATTCAGCATATAAATTGTTAAAATATCAAATATGCCTAACATCACATAAAGCAACATGCTAAGCTTTATTTCAATATCCAGTTAAACTGATAAACTAACATTAAACACAACACATACATCCTTTGTACATTAAAATTTTTAGAAAGTGAAAACATATTCTAGGAGTACAACGAAACAATTTAACAATCTTTGTTAAGTTTTACTAATTTAACAACTTAACGGGAATAGCGATGGAGAAACCACGACAATTTAACATGTTAAAATAATGTTTACTGAGAATAATGTTTGACAGGACAATAAGAAAGACGCCAAACGCTTCCAGCAAGCGTTCGAGTAATAAGGCATTCAAACCAGATGTCAAAGAGAAATTCTTTTCGGACACATACTATGTATCTCTCATATTAATTAATTTCCAAGTAAATGATTATTAGAATTCAGGAATAGTTTGAGTGTACTGTGTTGATTTGAGCAGGTATATAAACCATAATTAAATTTTAACTTAATACGCTTGATGAAATTTTTGTTCTTTGTAGTTGAAGATGATGCTATTTCTTTATAATTAATAGTTCACATTCATTTGATAATTTATAGGAATTAATGAGGGAATCAGTTATTATTTTTATAAAAGGATTTTTGTGAGCTAGGTGTAAATTGTCTTCTAAAAATGGCCTCAGACAATTTTTTTATCTCATGAATTTGAAGGTCTTAAGCGTTGAATGTTACACGCAATGCCTTCGTCTTCGTTTTAAAATGTTAATACAGAGAGTCAAATATATATGTGTAGTAAATATAGATAAATGTAGTATATAGATAAATGAAACAATCTTTTCATCGCTCTTTAGAAAATTACATAAATTTTTAAATTTTTTTATGTATCTCCTGGCTATTTAAAGTGATATAACATTAACTATAAGAGAAATTAAAGAAAGAATTGAAATGAATTCGAAATACAGTGAAATGCGCTTAATTCGAAAACGCTTAACATGAAACATCAGTTAATACAAAATAATACAATGAGTACGACAAAGTACTATGTATTTTCATGCATTTTTTCTCTTAACAGGAAACGAAAGTAGTTTAACGTGAAAAGATTTCCTTCTTTTGAGAATTAACAAAATACGGAAAACCTTATCCGGATTGGACTTTCCTATTATATTATAGGAAGAATTCTCATAGATGATGATAATGTGTGCATAGCCATAATTATGGAAGACAAATAAATTTTGGAGTTTGTTCGAAACTAAAAAAATGTCATTGATGCAATGAAATGAAATGAAATGTCATTGATGCGATGAAAATTAAATGTTCCCCCCATCATCCGAAATAAGACGCATCTTGAAAAGTTTGTGCAGTTATTTAGACATACATTCCAATAGTGAAATAGATAAAAAATGAGCGACATCGAACAATTTGTTCACCATTTGATGTTAGAAAAACAATGCAAAGAAAAAATACCAGATTACTTTCCAAAAACTCTATAGATATTTTGTTTTTGAGAAAATTTTGTATTATAAATTTCTTTAAGTTCTTGTGAATTTTCTTGTTTCATAACTTTCTTAAATATATGCATACATGTCTAGGAAAGTGAAATAAACTCTAATAAACTTAATATTTTTTACATATGTTTTTTTTTTGCAATACTTTTAACACGAAAAAATATTTCAGTCCCTTCAATTTCATGTTAAGTGATTTGCATGGTACTTGAGTAAAATGATTGAAATAAAATAACTGTTCGATTTGTGAAACAAGAAGAAATTAGAATTTTTTGTATCCACCAATGCTTGATTCTAACTACTGCGAAGCACATCTGTATTATAGGATGTGTTCTTGTAGTTCTTGATAAATGCCTCTTCTCATATCCCCACATTCTATCTGGCGTAGTACCGAGGGCTGCTAGCAGGGCTGATCGCTTGCTACACATGTACAATGGGCAAAGGAAAACGATTTTACTTCAGCAAAATGGCCTGTTGGAAAATGAATTGTTTAATTCTATGTGTCGCTTGTAGTCTAGTATTGTCCGGTTGAAACTTGCTCTTGAAAGTAAGATATGACAATATAATATCCAAAATTTCTTATACTTTCTAATAGAGATTTTTATTGTACCGATAATACGTATTAGGTGAACTGGGAGGAGGAGCATTATTACTTTAAAACGTAACACAAGGTAATATGACAAGATGCAGTGCTTATGTCATTCAATTTATCATTGCATTGTTTTCAGACTCAGAAACTATAATCAAAGCGTTGTAGGCAGAATCAGGATTTCATACAGTACACTCATGATTCCATATAATACATGATGACAATTTCATACCCTTCTTTTGTTCATTTTTGATGTGTAACGCATTATTACAGATATACATAAATCTGTGATGTACAGTCAAACAAAAAGCAGCAATGGATGCATTGCTAAATTTTTATCTGCTGCAAGTTACATCAAGGGGACTGATTTGTAGTGGCTATTGAGCAACAATTCCTAACTTCTTTGCTAGTGTGCTTCAAGTTGCATTTCTATTTGCCAATGCCATGCACGCAAAACACATTTTCTCTGGCTCATTGGCGTAGCGAAGTTGGAGTAGTATCTCGCTTGATTTAGACGAAGTACAGATTTCTGAAAAAGATAATCCACAATGTCTATGAGCAGCAATTAGTTCTGTATCAAACTCATAAATGTTCTCTATTAAAAATCTATTCTTCTACAAGCTGTAGTGAAGATCCCTTCTCACACAATTCGTATACGCACTGCAATCTTACGTGTCTTATCAGTGTCTACGCTGGGTGCCAATTTCACATTTAATGAATACTTTCTTCACGTGCTACATTTTAAAATACTAAATGAGTGTTTTTGATGTCAATATGAGGTGGTATTTTTAGTGTTAGAATTAAACGAGTTACTAAACTTTTTTCTTATGAATTTTAATTATGAATCACAACTTTTCACATCATCTGGCTAAAAAAATCATTAATTGTTTTACCAAAAGTATAAAAAGTGTTCATCAATATGTAAAAAAGTTTAGTTTATCATAAGCTTTCTTTTATTAACTTATAAAATTAATTCAATTTAAATCCTATCACTAGTGCGAAGCTTTCTTCTGTTAAAATGTGAATTAGTAAAACCATTACCTACTTCAGTTAAAGACTTTTTTTGTGATGTTATTAGGCATCCATTTTGATTTGATGATATGTGTGATAAAAGTTCTTTAAATACCATTTTAATTAAATAATGCCATTAATTAATGCCATTTTCTTCCATTTATAAGCTCGATATGAAAATATGACTATTGTCACTGAAAAAGTTATCCAGTGTTTTTGAATTGTATAATTCGTGTTTGTAAAACGTACTTAATTTTTAACAAACATTTAAATAAATAATTATACAGCTAAATTTTTTTATTGTTTAGCTGTAAAAATGTACCTTAAAAAATAAAGTATTAAATGAATACACAAAATATCTCAACATCGTACAATACAATTTTGAATCTGGTAATAAAACAAATTTTATATATTACACGTGGATAACTTAAAACTTTTTTGAAGATTAAATTGTGAAAAGTATTACAAATCTAAGACAGAAATCAGCAAAACTCCTTTTAAATGTGTGTGTGAAGTTTTAAAGCCAATAATTATAGAGAAAAAGAGTCCTTTCTCTGAATACTATTAGTAGGATTAATACAAAGAAATAAAATCCATTTAAAGATTAAGGGAATTTTAAATTTAATTTAATCGATAATTCTTCAGCAGCTCTAATATTTTCTTTTCAGACATTTATATTCTTATGATGCATTATCGATGCACACAGTTTGAGAAAAAGTTATGGTACCAATTGACTTAAGCTAGTTTGTTAATCTTACATATTTTAAGAGGAGAAGCATGGAAAGTCAGTTATATAAACACGTAAAAATCGAGAAATTTTAAAACAAACCCTTTAAACATCTTAAATGTATTCATTTTTAAATATTTCACAAAATATTTACATTCCTAAAATAGTTTTTGTGGTTAAATCTAATACATTTAAATCCATTCAATTATTAAATTGTGTTAATTGAAATTGTGGAGTCAGAATATTTTTATTGGAATAAATTTTACAAGAATAAAAATAATTCATTAATCTCCTTTTTCAATACATTCTCTCTTAAAATTGAGATAATTATGAAAGCAAAACTAGGGAGGAAAATGCTACAAATTTTTAAAGTCATTGAAATATTTGAAAATATTTCTTTGAGTAAAAAATATTTCACCAATAAAAATATTTTCAGAATTTCATTGCGCTTAAGTCTTTTTTGTGTATGTATAATTAATTTAAATTAATTTTATTGTCTACTAAGTATTTAATTAAAAGTTTTCTCAAGTGATATTTTTCTTCAAGAAATCATTAATTAAGAGTTAAATTTTCTCAAAAGGTACAAACTCGTGATTTTGATTTAAAAAAAAATCAAAATTTCACAATTTCCTACACACACACAAGCCTGTAAGTTATTTGTTGTATGATACTTGCAGCTGTTAAATGTTTCAGTAATTTTTCGAAAATTTACTCATGTGTATGTCATTGGGCTCACAATATTGAAAAGTCAAAAACTCGATATATATTGTTAATATTTATATTATAACTCCATTATAGAGTTCACTCACTTTAAATTAAGTATTAAATAAGTGCAAAAGTTCTGTACATTTCTTTAAGGCGATGAATAAGTTCACAAAGTATATGTAATTCTAGATAGTGTATAATCATTGCTTTCATCTATAATCTTTTACCAATTTTTTGTACTTGCTGTATCCAAGTGCCCATGATCGTGAACTCGTGTTCAAAGTTTTTTCTTACGAGTCGAAATCTGATGCCACTGGAGATCTGCCGTGTAGAAGATATGAGGCAGGTTAAACTGTCAAGGCCCAAATTCTTTCCATTTGCGTGGTGTGGAAGTCAGAGAGTGAGGTACCAGCTAAGGTGTTGTCATTATTCAAAGTTCAAAGCAAAATTCGTCGCCAAAACTCTTCGTCTTTTTTTAAGGGCGTTGCTAATAAACGATCATTCATTCGTGTCATCATTCAGTCCCATTATAAGTTCTACGTAAGATAAAGTCCTGAGGTATTAAGTGAGAAAATCTTGGAGGACCTTTTTTCACATTATTAACCTCCTAATCACACTGTATTGTTTTTTGAAGAGTAAGGGCAGGAATATTAGGCATCGCATATAAAGAATTTACGTCCCTTCTTCCCTGTGACTCAGCTAGAGGTGTGGAAGGATCTAAATGCTCCTCCGACATGATGAACTTCAATTATTTTATTTATCACTATATTCAATTCAGACATAAACAACACTTAAACAAGATAACTCTAATCAGTAATAGAACGGGAGAGAGACGAGATTGCATCTCTCCTTTTAATATAACTTTATACAGAGCTTATGTATTTAATGACCACACTATTAGTTTAACCTTCTAAACGTCGTCTTGATTTAAGATCACAGTACCTGAACTCTTGCAGTGTTCTATTTCCTTCACGTTGACTTTAACACCTCCCACCAGTTAATCTAATCACGCTCCTGATATTCCAACTTCCGGCTTCTTACTCTGTTTACGTATACGTTTCACTGCCAATTTACTTCACTTCTAATCTATTCACAATTCACTAACTCTCAAACTTGCGAATAAAGAATATATATATTAAACAATTTGTATATCACGCTTTCTGCCTTTCGGAGAAGATTGGTTGAAAATACTGGCCTAAAAGAATTCCCCAGAGGTTAGTGGAAGGACGTGTATAGATCCGTCACACACATTATCAAGGATCCAACTGTGCCGATCGATAACGTCGAGCTTCTTTTACATCAGTACGCGAATTGCAGCCTACCTAACCAAAAACAATAGAAGATGATATTAGTAGTTTAGTTAGGTAGCAGGATCTTTCATGAACTGTTCTCCCCATATATCCTCTCCTGGCATGAAGTTCTGATCATGAGTCCCTATGCAGACAGTACAACGATGGCACATAGTTCCTTAAATGCTTTCTGCTACAGTACATAGGTAACTTCTCATAACATGTCACCATTCGTTTCAAGAATGGGTTATTTTTGTACCGCCAAAGCAGTAAGCAGTAAAACAGAGAAATTCATCAATACCACCGATTTGCAACAATCTGGTGTGAGAACTCAATGTCCTAACTTTCTGGCGCCACCAATGTTTTCAGACATATTTAGACTGTTCAGAGAACGTTGGAAGCTTTGCGTAATTCTAAAGCGATCGGTTTCCGGCTTTATTTTTAGGCTTGATCTAACGCAGAAGCCGACATCCTATGGCACAAACGCCGCATGTGGCAGTCTACACTACTCTAAAAATTTGTCACTTTTTAAGTGGTTGGAAATTGATAAATATTTAATGGACCTTATTTGACAAACATCTTCAGAATTATGCACATTTAAAGAATCACGAAAAAATCTGAAAGATAACTTCAAAGATAAGTAAGTATTCTTTCCTCATATGAAAGATATTTCGAGTCCGCAAAGAATAGTTTAGCAACTGAATGCTCAGAATCGTCTCAAATTGAAAGTTACAAGGTATAACTCTGATTTTGAGATATAAAAATAAAGCAAATTGCATTAAAATTTTTGTCTTTTTATTTAATTATAATGAAGGGACATACTTATATTTATGTTGCCTACTTTTTATTTTAAAAATGTGTTTAAAAATGCCGAATATATGTACAATTTAAATTTGTTTTATTTTTGTATTGAAGAAATAATTCATTATGCTGTTTACTTTTATGTCAAGAAATATCTTTAAATGATACAAAATTTATGTATAATAAAACTGTAAGTATCTATATTATTGACCTCTATTATCTAATTCTGTCTATGCATTATCGTGGGGATCGAATCTTCTCAAAAATATCTAAAATATAGTAGATTAATTTGTCACGCCACAGCTAAAAGGCTGCAAACTTCTGATCAATCTCTAGTATCTCATCTGCAGTGAATGAAGGATGTCAAATTATTTTCTGATCATGACAGGTGTCTCTTTCTCTGAATCTGCAATACCAACAATGGCATTTATTGCTATGTTATTTTCATATTTTTTAAACCTTAAATTCAAGAAAAGCTTCTCGAAATCAATCACATACTTCGAGGAAAGTTTTATTACTAAGTACACACACACACAACACACATATATATATATATATATATATATATATATAAATTCAAAGATTATTTTAGTAGTATCGAAAACTAAGAAAAAATAACACACTGAAATTTATTCGAATGCAAAAAAAATGTATCAACACTTTTTCGGGTTACAAAATTCAATAATAGTGCTTCAAGCTTTCTTTTTCAAACCCTACATTAAAAGAAACGAAAGTGATTCGAAGAAATAAAAGGAAAACATATGATTTTTTGTATTTAACAATAAACATTTGTTTTTTTATTCAAAATTCAAAAAAATGAGATAAAATTTGGGGTTAGAGGGCAAAAGATAAAAGACTTTTTTTGGTTTCATAAATGAAGACAACACAGGTGGACATGTATTTCAAATTTGCACACTATTTACGCTTTTCTCTAGAAAAAAAATTGTTATAGAACTGATGAAAAGAACAAGATATTTCGACTACGCGTGGTTCTTCATTCCCAAAAAATTTAACCATTTAAATTAAAACAACTTTCTTTTTATTGTGTTATAAAAAGGAATAGAAATAATAGAAAATATTTCCAAATAAATTTATTTGTGATCACAATAACTACACAGCGATAAAAATAATTTATTCTACAATTTTTTAAAAAAATTGAAAAATAATTTTTTTTTAAATTATTGTTTTAGCTGTATGAGATAAATTTCAATTTCAGTATATATATATATATTTCCCTAGGATTCATTAAATTTTAGGAAATAAATTTTTAAAAAAGAGAATTAATTATAGAGATATTTATAACAATATTAAATTACATAATTATTAACATAGTTCTTTATTATAAGGTTTCTGAAGTATGAAAATCTAAAGATAAAAATGTTGTAAATTTTCAATAATGAATTATTGATTAGATTATCGCTAGACATAAATTTACGACACACGAGAATATATTACTCTCCCTAATTCTATTCATAAAAACATTAGCAATATTCTCACTATTTTTAAATAGTGAGAATTGTTTTTCTTATATTTTTCTGTATTTCTTAGAGCTAGTTAATTTTGAATTATAAAACATATAAATAACATCACATTTACGTTTGATGATACATATACATAGTTATATGTAATTTCTCACAAAAATTAAATTTTTACTCTTTATTCTATGAGAAAAAAATAAGGAATATAGTGATTATTTAATAATATATATCACGCAATGAAATATGAAGGAATTTCTTGCTAGGGTGCATTTTCACATCATAATCATACCACTAAAAATTGGAAAATATTATTTATAGTTATATAATTTACTTGAGACTTGAGAAAATAACATGGGAGAGAGAAATATTGTCAAATTTTCACTTTAATTTTCTTTGACCCATTGGTGAAACTGACAGAATTTAGAAATAAGCGAGATTTCAAAAGGTGCACGATAAGCAATTCAAGAAAATCAACACGCGCCAACTAGCAATACATGATATTCTTGAGTCTAACGGCACATTAAATCCCACGCGAGCAACTTTCCTTTACTATACATTAAATGAACTCCTTTTATTTTGTTGTTCTACAGTTCCAATGCCTATATTTGATTGATCCCCTTCTCTATAGACAACAATAATCACTCGTAGGTCCCAAATACAATTCATTTACAAAATCCAATGTCATCAATCTTTAAGGATTGGGGATGATGAAGTAAGACTCACATTTATGTTGGTAAAGGGAATTCATTTTCATTATTAACATTTAAATATTCATTGGGTGTGATTTATAATAATTTGTGAGGCTGTATTAGTGCCCCTCTTACAAATTGTAAATATTTCTTTTTCTTAATTCGATGACAAAAACTTACTGCTCCAATTTTGAATTTTCCTTATTTATAAATCTTTCAGATACATTGAGAGATTTTTTCTAAAAAGTATTTCGGATATTAAAGAAAATAAATTGTATGTAATTAACAATAAAAGGATATAATATATATGTTGGGGGCTGGTCAGTGATGGCTTGTCAACAATAAAATAATCCGTCTTTAATTAATTTTGTTTAATTGTTCATAACTATTTGCAAAATATTTACTGATCAGTTCCTCATTTCAGGGAAAGGGTAAATCGTCTTCTCAATTTCCCAACTCGTCTTCAAACAATTGTTAGTAGTTCGTTGCTAGATTCGTCGTTCGTCATTTTGTACAACATGGCGTCCTACTCTCGAGCGTCTAAAAAATGTCAGGCTCCCAAAACATCGAGAGCGCTCCTAGGTATGCGCAGGACAGTTGTGGAAGTGGCTTGCAAATAACACCGGCACCACATATAGTAGTTCAATTTAAAACAGGGGTAGGCAACCTATGGCATGCGTGCCACATGTGGCACGTGGTACAATTTTCAGTGGCACGCTGTACTTCTCAACAAATCTGTCAATTTTTGAGAGGATGTAAGTTGATAAAATTTTAATTGACCTTATTTTACAAACATCTTCAGGCTTATGATCACTTACGGAATGACGAAAAAATCTGAAAGATAACTCTGAAGATAAATTTACAGCTGTTTTGTACAGTTGTTTGTGTGTTTTGTGTGATAAATTTACAACTGTTTATGTGTTTAAAAATATTTAATATATGTTAAAGTTTAATTTTCTTCTTTTGTTGAAAAAATGGTTACGTTTTATGCTATTTATTTTTATGTTATCTTTAAATGATGCAAAATTAATATATAATAAAACTGTAAATAATCTGTATTACTGACATCTATTCTCTATTTCTGCATGCATAATGGCGGGAATCGAATTGTTTCAAAAATGTCCTACTCTGTAGCACGATGAATTATATTCGTAGATTGGTTTGGCACGCCACAGCTAAAAGGTTGAGGACCCCTGGTTTAAAAGATAATGCATGCTATAAAATACCAAATACAAAAAAATATGTCTTATTTTTTTTAATTAAGAAAAAAACTCGTGAAACTAAATAATTAATCAATCTAGTATATTTATGTTGCATCTTTAATTTACTTTTCATCTTTTAGCAAAATAAGCTGCTTTTTTATTATGAAATCTTATATTATAAAAGCCCAAATGAGAAATACATGGTAGTGTGTAAGAGGTTATTTGAAGAATAATATTTCTCCCCAAAAATTAAATCGAGCTGTTTCACTCGTAGTGATGTTAAGAGTACTAACTAGTTAACTGTGATTGACGTGTATAGTCGTCATAGAGAAGTTGCAAGATATTGTGTCATGTGAACCCATTGATAGCCGTTGACCTGTAGTTATCTAGCTATCGAGTGGTGTAAATGTCAATTGTTTGATGTTAGAACCACATACTGACATTGGAGTAATGGCCCAATGCCGTGTTGCTGGAAGATTAGTTATTTTATTGGGGTGGGAAAGGCAATGATGCTTTTTGGTAAGAGGACTTAGCTTCAGGACAGATAGAAAGTATTTTTTCAGTAAAAAGGAAGTAAATTAGTATGTGTTTAGGTCTATCAGTCTAGGAATTTTGAAAACTCTAAAATTCCCCAGATACCCATAAAAACTCCAATATGTGTCTAATATATGTTTATGTTGGGGCCGTAGGTAGCCTAGTGGTTAGAGCATCGGACTACAGATCGGAATGTTCGGGTTCGATGCCCAATGCCACTGAGTACACACAGAGTACGTGCTCGTTAAATTAATGGGTCCGAAAGTGTTGTGGGCGGTCTCAGCTGAAACCACGAGTTCCGGGGGTTAGGTAATATTTCCCTCCCCTATAGTTCCATGCCTAAATTTTGGAGGTGGAGATAGGTGGTGTCACCATCTATCGTTAAAAAGTCCAACCTGTGTCTCACAGGCTCTGGTAACTTTCATTCCTTCCCTTCGGGAAGGGCACAACAACAACATATGTTTATGTTAACTAAATGGATAAGTGTTAGTAATAAAATTGACAGTTTTGTACAATAAGCTCCTTTTTAGATTCAATATTTTAACAGCGATACTTACTTAGTGATTGACGGATCGTCATCTCTGGATTTCCGTACTACACATTGTTGCGCGCTCTTAAACGGGGGTGCCACAGATAAGCGGTTACAAGAAAACACTAAAATTTTATATTTATCATTTGCAGCTGTTCAAAAAAGATATCTTCTCATATGATTCAAATTAAAAACTAAATCCATCTTCTTGGACAATTCATCATTCCTGCTTCAAGAACACTAATTTTTTTTTGTCTAAATTCCTCAGAAAAGACAGACAGAAGTGTAAGTAACCGAATTAATTAATCCATCGGATACAAAAATCAGATGATTAAAATTTAGATGTTCACTTTTTTAAAAAAAAAAAGTAAAAAATTACTTTAATTCAGATAAATGATGACTGGCATGAGAAATGGTATAAAATTTTCATTTAAAAAAATTACGTACCTAAATTATTTTTGTGATATTAGTTCATGTGATGTACCTTTCTTTTGTAATTTCTTCTTTTTAGTAATTTTTTTCTGAAGTTCCTTTTTAGAAATAATTTTCTTTTTTATTCTTTTTTAAAAGATTTATAAGAATTTTCTATTTTTTTATTTGTCACTTAATTTTTCTCATTTGAAATTGCACACTTATTAGCTTTTGGATTTCAATAATGCTTTACATTTTTTTCTATTTTAAATCCCCGATTATTTACAAAATAAATCTCAACTTGTTACTTTAAAAATGAAAAGATTGATTTTAAAAAGTTCACATTTCTATTTTAACTCTGGTAATCTCCAAATGAATATGTAATAAGAAAAATACAACAGAATCTAACAAAAATGTTTGCTTTTATTTGTAAACCTAGAATATTCCGAATTTAAATGTGTGTTACAGATACAGATATAAATATTATAATAGTAAATAATTTAAGTGTTCTATTTATATTGTAAAACATTTTCGTATGTTACAGTTTAATTTTGTGTAACATTGTTCTTTAATAGTTGAAAACAAAAAAGGATATTTAGACAGTCAGACATTTTACATTTTTTTCTAATATTTAGGTGCAAAAAATTACAAGAAATAATCAAAACGAGAAGTGTATGATCTGATTATTTGATTGTCCTAATATTTAGGTACAGTTGACTCTCGATAATTTGAAGTTGGATGGACCAATGAAAAACTTCGAATTATCAAGAGGGTAGAAAAAAATTTCTAAAATACACGAAGAGAAATCTTTTTTCTAACACATTTAAATTTTAAACTATGTTATAAAACAACAATTGTACATATGTATAAAATTATTTTAAAGTATTTTAAAAAGTATATATTATACAATATAAATATTTTACAGAAATTAAATGTCCTGTATTAAAAGAATACATTCAAACACAATCCTACTCGTCTCTTCTTCTCAATAGTGGACCATACTTTATGAACACATGTGTAGCTAGGCCACGTGTTAAACGAAAGATGTAGAAGACTGTCAACAGGGGCTCTTAGTCTAATATCCATTTGAAGGAATTAAAACAATAAAAGAGTCTTTTCACATGAGGAACCTGAAAACACTACGAATAGGTAGCAGACGGATGATCAATCACCAAAGGGGCTACATTACTGGGGAGACACGCAGAAAAAACATCACGCAAAAATTGTTAGCTCCAACCTGTTTGCTACAGAATTCTACGTGATAGTGTGTGTTCGAATAGCGGAGAGTTTTATAAGATAGCTTAGAATTATAGCATGTTGTAGACTGGCCAGCCACAGATTTTACTTCGAAATATCGAGTGCACCAAAAGGTATTGTTTTAGTTCGAAATATCAAGAGTTTTTCTAGGGACTGAGCATATACTTCGGATTATTGAGAGGTTCGTATTATCGATGGTGTGAATTATCGAGAGTCGATTGTACTTACTTTAATTTAAAACCTTCCTTATTTTTCTTCCATAGTTATTAAAGTCTAATGCAATAGCCTAATTAATTTTTTGCGAAAAATAAAGCAATAGGAAAATATTAATTAATATGACAGAAGGCAATCTTTTTTGTACTATGTTTTTAGCTAATCAGGTAGGAAACTCTTATTTTATATACAATAATAAAAATTTTATTAGAAATTATAAGTTTTTCAAAATTTTTTTGAATGATATTTAAGGAGTTAAAATAAATCCATTACAGTTATTTAACCTGTTTAACTAACGTAAAATGTGGCGTATAAAACGCAATTTTAGCACAAAAAATAAGATCGAAATTTCCGAATGCGCGTTGTACGCAGGGTATAAAAAAAACTTTGAAAATAACAAAAGGGGCGAGCAAAAAAAATAACATTTTTCTTCCACACAATATCGAAATACTGTTGATTTAAAAGAAATGGCATGCCTTATAAACTAAAAGAGGTTTTAGTTCTAGAAGTATATTATGTTTTCAAAAGCCTGGGATAATACCTCGAATAAATAACTTAAATGCATAAGAACTTTGTATAATAACATTTCAGACTTTTTCGTAAAAAAAAGGGTGAACGCGTTATACGGCGAATATACCCCCCTAAACATTTTAAAAAATGTATCTTGAAAGTATATGTGTGCGTTATACGTCGAACTGTAAGGTATATTAATTTTTGTAAATATAAACATATTATTTATTCTAATATTATTTTGCTTTAAATAGAACATTAAATTCCAACTGGGACTGATTAACAGTAAACAAATTGAATTTCAATTATTTACTGTTTCAATTATTTCCGTCTATGGATATACAAGTACCTTCCTTAACGTAACGACATCCTCTTCCCATACCCTTAACAATGATCGCTAAGGTAAATGTACAAGTACATATGTACAAATAAACCAAGAATCCTCATTTGCCGCATTGATCCTGGATTTTAATTGAAATCCGAATAGTTTTCCCCTATTAAAATACTGTGTGGGTATCGCATTCTAAACTTAAACTAAAACTAATTACGGTAGAGTTCTGAGTAGCAAATTTCAAGGATGTAGTTGTACTGAAGAGAATAATTGCCGAACTGTTCATAGTTAAAATGAATTAAAAATTATATTACTGTTATGGTTCTCTACTCTCGAAAGAGCGAATTAAATGTTTATAAAATGAATTTGGAATGCGAAGTTGTGAAAAGTGGGGCTCGTATATTTCGTGATTTTAAATGGATATATTGATAGTTGCACTATTAATTAGAAATGGGCTATGATATTCTAAAGATCATGGTGATTGAAGGTAGTATAAATCATATAAATACTCGCAGCTAAATGCATGGCGACGGAAATGTTGATTTCCGGACGCCAATTTGAATTTAAGAGGCTGCAATTCGCTTCAGAGGTAAATTATTTTTTTTTATTGAAAACAATTATAAAATCCCCGTGTTCCACAAAGTATGACACGATACTTACAGAAGTAAGTATTAATCACACATTACAAAGGAAAGAAGGATGAAAAAAAGTTTTGAGATTATGAAGAATTACAAATACTTACAACAAATTCGAAGAACATTTTAAAAGCACTTCTGGTGGAAATAAGTTGGTGAAAATTTGAAGGCCAATTTATACTATGTACCTTGAAAGAAAGGTAGTCTTAGGATCTTTCTTTCTTTGAGAAACTTGGAATACAGAAGGAGCATGTGTTCTACATTTTCCTCGCCACCAATATTGCAATCACAGGGAAATGACGGAACTAAACTAAACTCACTCAAGTAGCTATGAAAGTTACCATGACCAGTGAAAAATTGGGTTATTTTGTAATTACTATAAAAAGGATGGCATGACAGTCTCTTATTAATGGTTGAAAATTTTTTTTTGTTAAGCTCTCTTTATTTGAAATGAGGTATTTTTTGGCTCTAAGACTCCCCTATTCTTTCTTTTGTAATCTTCTAGTAAAATGGTTTAGGAGTGTTAACGGCAATTTCACGCTTGGTGGCAGCCTTTGTAAGTCAATCGGCCTGCTCATTTCCAAGAACGCCCGGGAGTTCGCGAACAAATGCAAAAACTATCGAGATGCTCTTATCTTTATTAGGCTTTTAAGCCGGTTTTGGACCTCGATGATTTTGCTGTTAGACGAAGAAATACTTAAGAGAATCCAAGGAGGAAAGATAATCGGTACAAATGAGATAGTCTGTGATGACACTATTTTGTCCGGTTATTCATTTAATGGCAAAGTTCAAACATAAAAATACATCTATAAAAACTGCGCATTCATCACGAGTTCTAAATTGAAAGTGCTCGGACTCAACACCTGGTACCATGGATTGTGTTCTTCTACCCATCAAATCCATATTGCCAAGATTAAAAAAGGTGTCTACAACATGTAAAAAGGTCTATTTAGCATATAAGCGTAACGAGAGAAAAAGTCACCCGCAATCGGCCATTTTGAGTTGGACAGAGATTTAAAGGGTTACCACGGATTCGCACATCTCTAGACAAGGTTCTATGAAAGTTGTCTAGTATCGAAATGAAGCCCTAGCAATCACTGTGAAATTGTATGCTGCAGTAGTTAGTTCAGCTTACATTTTCAATTGATGGTTTTGCTGATATTATCGACGATTACTTGGAGAGCGAGGGGACTACGCGTATGGATTGGATGGCGAATCTCCCGAATCTTAATTCCATTGCAAATTTTTGTAAGACTATGGATATTCTGTACCTACATATTTCCCACCCCAACCATCCTCCCTGTGTTGTAGACTGCTCTACAGGTGGAATGTGGATTAATTCTTTCTGAGATGGTTAATGGAAAAGTTTCGCTCTCCTTGTAAAATTTACATTAAAGTTTTACGGAGTAACGGATCATCCCTATGATCATTTATCTCACTTATGCCAGTTTATTGGATGGAATATTATTTTGTTATTGATTCCAATATGACCATTTTATAATTTAAAGAAATTCCATAGTGTTTTCATCTTTGTATGTAACTCTTTGTTTTTGTTCATGCATAATTATATTTGAATCTTTCTTCTACCTTTCACGCCAAAGTTATACTTGCCTATCTTTTTTCAATTTACACTTTTTAAAAATTCAGCATTCAGATTTACTTTCATAAAAAAATTGCAATAACTTAAATAAAAACATTTAAATTTTTGTACAATTATTTATAATATGTAAACACCTCCAACTCAAGAAACGAAAGAAAAAACACACAAAAATAATTCTTAAAAAAAAAAAGGTTAAAAATTTTGTAAATAAATTTATTTTATGGACATAATTTTTTTAGTGAAGGACTTACATATTTTATATTGAACACTTCATTCAGTTTCTCAGTGTAGATTTGAAATATTCTGAGGTATCCGGAGTAATTTTTAAATTCTTCATTACTGATTTAAATAAGTCTCTTAAAATAAGATTTTAATTTTGAATTTAGGATCTCAATAAATCTTTCATATATTTTCTGTTCATAAGTTTTCTGATTTTAAATATGCATAGTTACTTTTATATGTTACCTTAGAACCAGGGCTTTACAACTTTAGAGACATGTTTTGTCACATTTCCTTGTTTAAAGTAATAGTTATCAAACAATTCACACTCAAAATTGAACTTAGTTTGAATTCCCTTAATTTTGAATTTCCCTTTGATATGTTTAAGTAATTAATATGTCTTATACGAGCACAAAAACGTCTTCTTTTCATATGTAATTAGCATGTATTTCTAACATATAATCACCCTGTATTCTGTGTGTAATTAAGGACTATTTGTCTTTCCCAGACACCTCAGACCACCTTTCCCAACATTGTATCATTCTCAAAACATTAGAGTAATGTTACACAATAAATAAAGAGCTTATTCACGCTGGGAAATATTACATGTCCTCAGTTCTTGATATTGCTCCTTTTCTTCGCGTAAAAGCTATATTTCCAAATTTATATTCATTATTGAACTGTTAAGTACTTAATAACTTATTTTTTAAAAAAAAAAGATTTTAAAATAACATCAGTAAGCAAACATTTTGGAAAGTTCATTTAAATTTATTTTTGAGGAATTGTAAAATATTTATGTCCGATTTCCTCTCATAGATATTATTAAACTTCCTATTTATTTGAAAGTTAATTTAAAGAACGGGGAATTGTTTCATTGTTGAAATTGCTCTTCGTCGGAAATATTAATGGTTTTCCATGTCAAAGAATAAGCTCTTTTTCTCCAAGATATAGGCATTTGATAAGTTTATAAAATCAATTTTCTGCAGATTTATGACAATTTTCTTAAAAGATTAAATGGCCTTATATATTTTTTGAAAATTTACTCATTTTACTATCTTAAAACACGAAAGTGCCAAAAGAGACTGAAAGATTAGAAAAAAAAATTGAATTAACATAAGAGAGAATATCAAAATATCATGAACCTTTGAAATATCAGCTGTTACTAATGGTATGGCCAACCTGAATTCGCGGCATTGTGAGAAGCAACCGAGGAAACACACACACACACACACACACACAACACACACACACACACACACACCACACACACACACACACACACACACACACACACACACACACACACACACACACTGCCCAAAGTAGACGAAATATAGAAATCTGTTTTATCCGCTCTGGACACTGATAATAAGACTCCAATTCCATTTCAAGATACGTTCACAATTCGGAATACAGTTCTTTCAGATATAACTCAAACTAGCACTAACAACATTTTTTCAGCTATCTTCCTTTGAAAGCACGAGTAATTTATATTTAAATAGTAGCCTTCATTTTCATTCCGCCGTTCCTTTACAGAAAGTGTTCGAATCAAACAATTTATCTGAAGAATTTCTTATTCAGGATTAGTAGAAGGAACCGAGTGATTGAGTGCTTACTAATGTTGCCCTATAAAGCAACACGAGGGACATTGGCGATGGACCTTTGTCAAGTGACTCTGGACTTTCATCCCTCCTCTCCAAGCTACCCCCCACACCTTGTGGATTTTGTGTCATGACAGATTTAATGTGTATTAATCCCTCTACACAGAGGGTCTTTAGTAGCACTAGGGCTCGAACTGATGACACGTCGGCCCGAGTCCTTGACAAGAACCACTAGACCAACATGGCCTTAGAATGACTATCACAAAGGTAAAATGTATATTTAAGGAACATATGATATGAAATAATATGCATACTCTTACTTTTTCTGTGAAAAAATTCAATTTCTTCGAAATCGTTATTTTTTTAATCTGAAAATGACTATTAATATATTTAAATACGTTATCATACCATTACATATAAAATCAAGAAATTAAAATATTGAGCAGTTGAACTGCGAAAAATCTGTTACTGCGTCTACTCGAAATACTACCTTTATTTTTGAATTTTCGAACTTTAATATCTGCTCTCAAACGATATTTTAAGCGCACTTACATTTATATATAAATATTTCCAAATAAGCTATTTAAACAGATACTCTTATATTGGTGACTTGAAACAAATGTCTAATTACTTTAAAAAAATCAGTTGTTATCGTGTTTTCTCCTTTCAATCATATCGAAATAAGTGACGTGGAAATTATTAATAACCTGATTTGAAATATATTCAGAACGAAAATTAAATTACTAAATCAATGCTTGTTATTAATTTGGTACTTGGGATTTGTACTAAAGGTCCGTTTTAGATTCGGTTCACTGAAGATTGAATGAGAAACTAGATACAAAAATTAAATGAAAAAATTGGATCGTGTAAAAATGTTTTAACTTACAGTGATAAACAATGTATTAATTTAATCTGAAATTAATGAAGCGTCATTTTAATCGCTGATGCATGCAATTCAAATTAGTAAATTGATGTATTTATTTTTAACGTTATACGGTGAATTTACGCTTTCGATTCCATTTTCCACATAATTTATAAAACTCGGTTGGTATTATTAAAAAGAAGTGCTTTTTTATGACTACACTAAATTTAAATATGCTGTGAAATGATTTAAAAATATTAGAGACACAAAAATACATTTCTCTTTGCCTTTAAAACATTTGATTGTTTAGAGTTTTTAAAGAAGCATTTGGTAAAGGTATAACAAACACGCTATTAATTACTTCAAACAAAAAAGAAAGATATAAGGGTGTTCATAAACTTGCAATTTTCTGTAAAATTTAAAGCTTTTGACCAATATAAATTAATATATCAGAATTGTAATTTTTTTATAATATCAGCAACTTGTTTTTACTGGAATAACATAATCAATTTTTAAAACAAAATATACACTGCTGACAAATAAAACGTAAATGCAACACCAAGAAAGATAAGAGATAGTACAACAAAATTTATTTTGTAGATAACATGTTGACCAAGTATCAAATGATTAAATTGATAGACTTCTGTGAAGTGGTGTTCCTGTCAGAATCAGTAGCCAGAATAGCCTCCATTGTTGGAGATCACCGCTGCCACACGCCTCGGGATTGATTCAAATAGAATTTGGATGTGTTCTTGGGGTACAGCAGACCAAGCAGCTTCCACACGTTGCCAAAGTTGATCTGGTGTGGCAGCAGCTGGGGGTGTAATCTGCGTCAATCAGTGAGCAACCTTGGACCACATGTTTTCTATTGGTGAAAGATCCGGAGAGCGAGCTGGCCAGGGAAGCAGTTCAATCTGGTGATTGACGAAGAACCTTTGGACAATGCGTGCCACGTGCGGTCATGCATTATCCTGTTGAAATATGGCCGTGGCCAAGCCCTGAAGGTAAGGAAGGACAACTGGCTCCAACACCTCGGAGATGTAGCGCTGGCTGTTTAAAGTACCGGCAATGCGTACTAGAGGAGTGTGCGAGAGTAATATCCAATACCACCCCATACCATATTACCCGATGCAGGACCAGTGTGGCTGTGCCTAAGCAGCTGTTCAGCATTCTCTCTCCACGGTGTCTCCAGGTTCGAATCCGACCATCGTGGTATTGCAGACAGATGCGTGACTCGTCAGTAAAGGCAACTTCATTCCATTCGGCCACCCACATCCTTCTTTCATTGCGCCATTGGAGGTGGAGACGTCTGTGGTTCTGCGTCAAAGGTAGACTAAGCAATGGATGACTTGCGGACAGATCCCTCTGCTGTAAACGGTGTCGAATGGTACGCGCAGAAACTGAATGATGCGTTACAGACTCAATGTGCTGTGCTATGGTTCGTGATGTGAATGAGCGATCCGTCACTGCCATGCGCACAATTTTCCTGTCCTCACATGAAGTGGTGCACTGAGGTGGATGCGATCGACCACGTTGGTCCGTCGTACCCTCCTGCATCCAACGGTCACATATCCGCATTATAGTTGAATGGTTTCGTCCAACACGACTACTGATTTCCCTGAAAGATTATCTCTATTCTCGGTAGGCCGCTATTCTTCCTCTGTCGAACTCGGATGCTTGATCAAAAGCTGATTGCTGTTTTCTACGAGACATAACTGATCGTTTTTTGAAAACCTACAAGAAAAACACAATTGCCCAACTTGAAATCGTCGAAATCTCCAAGCCGTAAATAGCACTTTGAGGTGGCGCCACAGGCGTGCGTGATATGTGTCTGCGCTGAAATTCTAATCATTTGCATATCTCACCTCCGCTAATGCATGTTGTGAATTTCTTGTTATTTGCGTGCTTCCTTCAGGGTGTTGCATTTACGGTGGCCAGCAGTGTATAAATTATTAAAAGAAAATTAATAATCAAAAAACTACTAAAACATTATGCCATAAAAGTCTTCCTACGCTTCACAAAAAAAATCTCAACATAGCTTTAAATATTGTATTTGTTTCTTAATTAAATTCTCTTAGTAGGATATATTTTAGCTTCCATAATAACTTTTATACATCTTGGTATAGATTTCATCACTTTTTTTCGTAACTTCTGCATTGGTGTTCCTCCATTCTTCTGTGATTATTGTTTTTACTTCACATTTTGTTTTTTATATGTCATGTTTTCTTTTTGTTAAATTAAATTCTCACGAAATTTGTTCTACTAGGCTTAAATCGGGTGATTTAGGAGTTTGTTTTTCAGAATTTGGTACAGTTATAGAGACACCAGCGGCGTACATTGAGATAAATAAAGTCGTCTACAATATTTAAATTTTGGTCGGATAGTTTCAGATTGCTCTTTAAAATATTTAAATAGAACTCATGATTCACAATACCAAAAAAAAAAATTAGCAAATTACCTAACCCTAAAGCTGATCACGGCGCCCCTTACGTGTGTTGCTAATGACACCCACCCACCGATGCCTCCATTTGGAGTGGTGTTGCGCACGACGGAACTAGACTGTAACTAAATGGAACCTGGTAGTCTTCAGAGACGAATCTAGATTCAATTTGAGCAGTGATGGCAATCGTGTTCTTGTGTGGAGGCCCGTGTTGAAAGCCTCAATCCTGTCTTTGCTTTACAGCGAAAAACCGCTCCCACATCTGGTGTGATGACAGTGGCGTAACGGAAAAAAATTGGCCCCCCCCGCAGGGTCAGGTCTTGGACTCTTAGAAATATCTTAGGATATATAGGATCTTAGAAATATCTTAGAAATATATACTTGCTAGAAAAGTCTGCTTCACCTAGTACTGCTTACATAAACGACAAAAATTTTTTTAAAATTATATATTTTATTTAGTTCATTCCAAGTAGTGAGAGTAACAAAAGTGAACTCGGTTTGCTTTCATAGCTTTGAAAATAAGGACAGGTTTGTAGCGGTACCAACAAAAATCAAGTAGAAAAAGTCTGCGTTCACTGTTTTAATAGTAGCTATAAAAATTACTTAAAAAAGGATAATGAGCCATTTAACAGCTGGTTGGATAACCCCGTGTGTTGAAAACTTCCTGAAGTCGTTTCGGCATTGAATTATTAAGTCTAGTGGTTTCTTCAGAGCTTATCTTCTCTCACTCGTCCTTAAGAACACTCTTTTCCAGCAAGTGTATATATATATATATACAAAGGATTGCTAAACCATAACATAATGTACCTTTATACATCATGTAAAAATATTTATCATTAAACTTTCTCTGAATGCAAAATCAACCGGAGTCTGAGTAAACGAAGTAAATAATGTATAGCATTAGCGAGTATTTATAATATTTATTAAAACTGGAAATCTCTAACGATAGATAACCTGGGAACTTGAATAAAAACGAACACCAAGAAGGACAGGAACACTGTAAAATAATTTTAGATTTAAAATTCTTACGAAAGAAAAAAGGTATCAATTACCTGATTCTTCATTTCTGAATCCTTGATCTAAGTTCGATTACATTCTAGCGTAAATACTGCAACTTTTAATAAGGAGAGTTCTTTGTATGAAGCAAAAATGATTTCATGAAAATGAAACAAAAAACCGATACATTCCATTATGTTTTCTCCTCATTGTGCTTCATTTGATTGAATACTCATAAATCTATCATCAAATGCTCTCGTTTAAAATGCTCTCTATGCTTTTCCAAGGATCGTAATACTATTTTACTTGAAAAAAGCATAACAGATGTACGTTATTTACGACTTTGCTAAATGAAATTGAAACACATGGGGGGGGGGACTAAAGGCGCCAATAATTTTCTCTGCTGCTTCTTAAAAAGTAAATCATGTCTTTCCCCCTCCCCTCCCTACTGCTAATGTAATGTATACAGTAATAATAGCAGTGTTGAAATTTTTGCATCTTCCTAGAATTTTATCGGATTCTCCGTTTGACTGTTTTATTTGTTAGTAATTAAGGTTTAAAAAGAAAACCCACTAAAGAAAAAGTATCTCTCGTTGCTTGGATTACAGCAAATGAAAAAAAAAGTTGTTTGATTTGGCTATAGGATTAAAGATATGTAATGAGCGTATGAAAGTTTTGATGATGAATGACGTTTGATCGCTGATTGAAAAATCGCTTAAAAATTCGATTTCGAAAAATGTGAAGCGAACTTTGAGAAAATCTACGTTCATGGCGTGAGTCAGGCTTTGGGCCCCCTGGAAGCCTTGGGCCCCCCACAGTGCGGGGGTTCACGTTACGCCACTGTGTGATGATATGGGTTGTCATTGCTTACGATACACGGTCACCCTTAACATTGATACATGACACAATGGCAGCCCAGAAGTACATCCATGACAACGTTCAACCACATGTGTTGCCACTCATGGTAGAGCTCCCAGAAGCCATTTTCAGCAAGACAATGCTCGACCACACGCAGCAAGAATGTCACAAGACTGCCTCCGCCACATTACTACCCTTCTATGGCCTGCTCTGTCCCCAGATTTGTCACCGATTGAGCACATCTGGGATCCTTTCGGGCCACAAGCTGGACAACCTAAGAGTTTTCTCGAACTAGAGGCACGTTTACAGAAACAAGATGCCTCAGGACATCATATGGAAATTGTATGCCTCAATGCCCGCTCCTATCGTATGGTGCATACCAATTAGAAGGGATCCAACAGAGTACTAAATTTTACGTTCATTTGTACTTTTTTCTACAATAACTGATACATATGTACTTATATATGTAACATTTCGTTTCCTTTTGACGACTTTTTCTTGGTGCGCAAATTTTCATAGCAATGAGTGTAATAACTTAAGATTTTCTAAATGAACCTTACGGAAATTTCTCTTTGAGTGTTGTTGTTTATGCCACCTGATCGACAGTAACATCAGATCAAGGTCAACGAAATTCATTGCGGCTAAGGCTAGAATTTTACGCCTGTTGTTAGCCTAAGCTTTTGAGCCCCCATGAAAATGATAGTGTGATTTTTCTCGGTACAACACGATAGATGGCGACACCATTCGGACCACCTGATTTAACTAGCACGTTCTCCGTATATACTCGGCGGGCATTTGGTAGCATCGGGCATCGAACCCAGGCCTTCAGGACTGGAGTCCAATGCTCTAACCACTAGGCTACCCACGGCCCCTCCTTTTGAGTAAATACAAATATCTTAAGTGTTGAACCTTAAAAAGCTAACAAATAACATTTATTGGTTCATTTGCATTCAAAATCAGGTCTTAAGATGCATAATCCTTTCACCTTTGAAAATACTCTTTCCACTATATTCTTCTTTTTTTATTTAATAAAAAGAAATTAATTATGGAGAGAGAAGTTATCCTGAATTACAGGATTTTCAAATCTTACAGAAAATATTCATTTTCAGGAAGGAGTTATTATCAGGTTTGTATGGTAATAGTTACCTAAATAAATATTTCTAATGAAAAACGCTTGAGTTTTAGAGGCTTTCTGGTTGAGGATAATTGGTAAACAATTTTTGCATATTGAGGCATTCTTGTTCAAATCTACATTTCTTATTCGTGCTTTTTACTCATATTTCCACAAAATTATTTAATTTGAAATAAACTATTCCATAGACGCATTGACGAATAGAAGATATTGATATTTTCATTTACAAATTCTCATTCATTTTTTCTCGAGGTATATATCACATATTAAAGAATAAAAGATATATATCACATTAGATATACTACTTATATATCATGCTGAATTAAGTTGAAAGCTTTTTCTGAAGCAGTACTTCACGCTGCCGCTATTTTATGTTTGAAATATGATTCTCACCAAAACTTTTGTCTATTTTATATGTGCACTCTGTTTCCCTGCCTGCATAAGTAAGACTATATTTTACATTTCAGTTTTGAAGTTTTGTTAGGGTTGACTTTAAATCGTACAGTATTAAAATAGATTTTTCAAATTTTTTGCACTATATCAAAGAATTTTACCTCTTTTCATTTGCAGAACAAATATAGCTCTATTTAAAAGAAAAATAATTTTTTAATTGCAGTTTGAATGATTCATCTAATTTCTAAGAGACAAAATAAGTCATACTTATTATTATAGAGCTGTTCAACATGTTTAAAATTTTTAATCTAATCTCCAGAATAAAGGATGCCTAAAAATTAAAAAAGATTTCTAGAATAAAAAATTTGAACAGAAAAAAAAATTATAAGGACTCAATGAAAAATTAAACCTAATAGGAGGAATTGCTATTTAATTAAATAAAAATGTAGAGAGAATCTAGCTTTAAGCAAAAAAAGTACAAAAGAGGTATTACAATTTAGGTCTATAAAAAAATAAAGATTGGTAAAATATATATTCGTCTTGTGCCAGAAATAATATATTAAAAATTATAATAATTTGAAATACTTCTCTAAAGGAAGTGTAATATATTTAAGGTATTTTTTTATTTCACTTAAAATATTTTTGGTTTATGTAAATGTCTGTAATAATTCACAATAAGTATTTTATATAACATTTTTAAAAAACTTTGTAAGCAATGTTTAATACCTATTTAAAAAAAAAATTCAATTTAGTAATAGAAACAATCTTTTTATTCATATACAAATATATCATTGCGATGCATTTTTGAATTGGTTATAATTTTTAATTCATTAAGCTCAGAATATGATTCTAGAATATTGTAATTTTTAAAATCAAGAATTAGTTTTTAATCAGAATAAAATACTCCTTTCATTTTGATAGGAATTAATTCACAATTTTATTCTTAAAACATATTTCCCTCAAGGATACATTTTTATCTACTACATGTTACTCTACTAAATGTTGCTCTAGACATTATCTGGGCATTTTTCAATATTGTATGACTATAAATAGTATTTAAGTTATTCATACCTATGTCCCAGTAATAGACTTTTAAATATATTAAATATATTGTTTTAGTCCCCGTCTTTTGTTTAAAAAGGGACAGAATTTCTAAAACGGGCTTATTTATCTTTTACGTCCCCTTGACTTTTGCCAAACCCATTCTAAGCAGATTTCTACTCAACAAAAGAAACGTATCTGCCAGATTTAATGTCTGTAAGTTTATAAGTTCGAAAACGAAATTATTTTGAAAAATAAAGTCCCCGAAATTTGTCTTAGGAGTCGATTTTCGTACAACCATTTCTTAGCTGATATCCAATCAACAAAGAAACATGCCTGCCAAATTTAAAGTCTAAATGTCTAACAGTTCCTAAGATCTTGTGGTGAGTAAGTGAGAGTCACTTTTCTGCTACATATAGTTAGATTTGAATCTTTCTGTGAAATATGCTATACATTGTTTTGGAACAAACGCAATCAATAGCTAACACACAAAAAAGAAACATTTTTATGATTAAACATGGCCTATAAATATTAAAAGACTTTTTTAAAAAAAATAAGTATGTAAATATATCAAAACGAATGTTAATATTTTTATAACTATTTATGTAAAACATTTAAGTAAGTAAAACTCAGTAAAAGGCAAACTTTTAGATAGCACGTGCTTAACTGGAGTTAATAATAATAAAAATATAAAAATGAAAAACTCTTTGGATTTAACTTACATATTAAAATTCAATAATTGTTTCAGTAATATAATGTTTAAGGATTTAGACAAAATGAGATAAATGGTGTTGGAAGATAAGTAAACTAATCAAACTGCAAAGTAGTAAAGTTTCCTGGAAAAAGCTTTTCAAATATGTGTCCCAATGTATTTTTTGTAATTAAATTAACATATCCAAACGGACATGAAAACTTTTTCTATATTATATTTTCATATGATTATTGTTCAAAAAATATTTTACATAAAATATAGATATTTGCATTATTTATATACCCAATACAAACTTAATTCAAAATTGAGATTTTCTTCAATGGGTCCACAAGAAAAGCGATTTTTTTATAAAATAAAGGGAAATTAATATATTTTACGTAATAAATATATAAATATTTTTCTGAGAGTGATAATTTTTTTCTTGTTTATGTTTTGTATATATTTTGTTTTTAAGGTATGTGACTACCTTCGGAGCACTTTTTTTGAAATATATAAATTTTCAACTAAATAAACTTTTTAAAAATTTAAAATGGGGCAAAAAACTAGTAATTCAAGTACAATTTTCACAAAATTAAAAATAATTTTCGATATATTGGGAGTTTTGAGTGAAATTTTAGTGAAAAATTGCAGTTATGGTAAGGCTTGTATTGAAAATTCTAATTAATATATTGGAATATTATTTATGCAATACATAAATAAAATCATTATATGTGCTTAGAGCTATAAAATTTGTGATACTTTTCAAAAGTGCTTGAAATATGGCATTTTTTATGCAAGAACTGAATTTTTTTTACAAAAAACTAATGTTATTTTCTCACAAAAAGTGCACTAAAATACATAAACATATACACAGAGATTAGATTGTAGTCCAGAATGGGGATAAAATTAAATAAAACATTTACTGAAAATTTCAATTCAATATCTTAAAAAGAAATACTTAAATGAACTTTACCGTGAAGCAAAAAATTGAAAAACATAGTTTCTCAGAAAATGCATTTAAAGTTTTTAATATGGTATAAAAAATTTTCTAGTAATTGTACATTTTTTAAACTCACCATATTTATGGGCTAAGATCTCTTTAGCTTCATGTTTAACTAATTTGGACTTTTTTTTTTTAACTTTTGCTGTTTTCTGGAGAGTTTTATAGACTATAACAATTGTCATTTTTAGTAAAATTTTGATGAAAAATAGTATTTACAGAAATTTTTAATGAATGTATTCATATATTATTTATACAGTGCGTGAATAACATCTTTATATTTGTTAGGAATTAAAAGATTTGTAATACTTTTGAAAGTTTCTTAATTATGCCAAATTTTATTCAAAACCACGATTTCTTAAAAAATTAATGATCCTTTTTCATAAAAAAGCAATAAAGTACATAAATATATACACAGAGATTAGATTTTGATTCATAACACAGATATAACTAAATAAAACATGTTCTGAAAATTTCAATTCAACATCTTACAAATATTTTGAGTAGGGATGTACTTCCGGTTTTGAAAAATCCATTTCCGGTTTACTAATTATGCTATAACTTTGCTTCTAAATATCGTAAAAATTAAACTAGAGTGTTTTTGGAATCTGAAATGAATGGGCTATAAAATAAAAGCATAAAATCAATTTCGAAAAATTTCCCCCAAAATGGCGAATTTTGAGTAGTCGCATATCTTAAGCCTTATATATACGAGGTGGGATTTAAAAGTTCCCTGACTAAGCCTGTAACGTGAAAAAATTTTACATTAGAGCGACTACAATAACATTTCTGTGCTTCTGCATTCTTCCCCTTTTTTAAAAAAGTTTGCCCCAAATCACGTGGTCGGTTGCTTGCCACAGCGTCTCATTTTGTAGGTGGGTGCATTTAGTAGCCGGCGATTGAAAGGTATTGCGTTTGTTGAGCAGAGAATAATATAAACTTTTATGTTCGGGTTTGGAAAAGAGTGCTACGAAGACTTACACAAAATGTTGAATCATGTTTAAGGTAGTGATACATTATCGCAAACGCAAGATTTTGCGAGGCATACACGTTTCAGAGGAAACAGTTAAAGTGTTTAGACGACGAACGCTCTGGACGTCCATAGACTTCCCTCACCGCTGAAAACATTGGAAAGTTTTCTGCGGCGTTACGTGAGAACATGCTTCAAACAACGACGGGGTGAAAATGAAAAAAAAAAAAACTGTTTGGCCACATCCCTCTTACTCCTCTGATTTCGTTCCCTGAAAATTCAGAATATTTTTTGAGCTGGCGCATTACATGCAGGGTCGTCAATTTCAATCTGCAGATGAAGCTAAAAGTGCATCATAGGCTGACTTAAAGGACTTGGTTAAAAATGGATTCCAGAAATGTTTCGATGAACTTTACAAGCTATGGCAAAAATGTGCTGTTGCGCAAGGGTCTTCTTTTTGAAGGAGGATGTATTTCAGCAACTTAACTGGTAATATTTCTGAAGTTATAGACTAAGTCAGGGGAAATCCTACTATGTATGATACTAATATACATGGCTTATCAATAAATAATCAAATTAAACTGTTTTTTTTAGTTTCTCTATACATATTTTAGAATTTGGAAGTTTTCGTGGATCGTGATCTTGGGAAGAGCAAAGGGAGCATTTAAGTGAAGATTAAATTTCATAGAGTTTTTCCAATAAGTGTAAGACGGAATTTTTTTTAATAATAAAAGCGGAATATATCTATTATACTGAGAAGTAAATTGAAAAGAAAAATCCATATTTCCTTACTTTTCCAAGAATTTAATTTTATATTTTATATTTACAAGGGTAAGTTATATGCATAAGTTAATGTAAAAAAAAATCAATAAAGAAATGATATAAAAGAATAACAAATGGTAATTAATATTTGGGAAAAAGTATCGAAGGATTAAGTTATCAATCGCTAGTAGTTTTTTTATTCGTATGACAGATTGTAAACCGGGATTTTATTCTGTAGTGAATCCCATATTTAAATACTAAATTGAGAAGTAAATCTTAATAATATTGTTCAACATGACTTAATTTTATGATTTATAATGTAAAAAAGTTATTTTAATTTAAAAGCTTACATATGCTACTTCAAGAATAAAATTGCTCTCACTTACAGAAAATTTTTTACTGTGAAGATAAAATACCAATTAAGTTTACCAAACAGAAAAATAATATAAATAAATAACGGATAGTTGTAGATATAATTTTTTTTTTTGCTTAAGGTATCCGACTAAGTTCGGAACCTTGATTTTGCAAAACCGTATTAACGAATTTTTCTTTTTAATATTTAGTGTTAATTAGATTAGAATATACGCATAAAAATGTTTAAAGGATATTATTACGACAAAAAACTATTTAAATATAACTTTTCGGCAAAAAAATGAACGTAGAATGACCTATGTTCTAAACATTCTCCTTTTATGAAAAAGGCTTTTGTAAAAATAATATTTTACATATATACTGTAGAACGTCGTCTATCCGAACGTTTATTATCCGGAGCGTCAAATATCCTAACCAAAGTCCGGATCCGAATTCGAACAGTGCAATGCTCAACATTTGCTTTCTGTGAGGCCAAAAGTGACGGAAAAACCCAAGGTGAGGGATATTTGGGGAATTTCAGCTGTGTGATTTGGTAAACATCTGCGCGGAATATTAGGTCAGTTTGTTTCGAAGTGAAGTGGTGTATACGTGCTCTTTTGTTGATGTAGAAACCTTGATGGCATTCGATGCAGAAGACAGTGGATTTCAATTGCTAAATGATGACTAGATTGTGACTTCCGTGCAAGAAGCATCAGACCCTGTTGACGATGAAACGGATGAAGACGAGGACAACAACAACAAAAGTAGCAAATGCTGACGCGTTTTTCTGCGTTAGAGACAGCTATGGAGTGGTACGAACAACAATCAGAGTGCTGTTCTACTCAACTAATGCTGCTGAAGAGAATCAGAGACCTTGCAATGAAAAAACGGAGGTGTACAATGGTAGAGCAAAAAATAAGTGATTATTTTCCACAATAAAGGTAAAATTGCGACATTTTGTACCTGTTTTGCTTTCTCTTCAAGCACGTTTCCCGCATGTGATGGTGGCCGTGGTGGCCGAGTGGTCTAGGCATCGGATCATGGCTAGCATGTCATGGGTTCGATCCTAGTACCACTAAAGATCCGCCGTGTAGGGGCACGATGCACGTTAAATCTGTCGAGAGCTCAAACGTCCTCCCGTTGGTGTGGCGTGGTAGTTAGGAGAGGGGGGTGCCAGCTCAGGTGTCGTCCGCGTCACTTGACCATGGTTCAAAATTACGCGGACCGTCGCCAAAAGCCCTCGTGTTGCTAATCAGTGCGACGTTAATATTCTCTCACTCTCTCCCGCATGTGATGTTTTTCAATATTTGTATAGTGTCCAGTATCTGAAGTATTTGTTATCTGAACAATCGCGTATCCGCGAACGGCTTCCGGTCCCAATTGATTCGGATGAACGACGTTCTACTGTATAGCTCAGACCTCTCTACAGAGCCTGAACTAAGATTTTGAAATGTATAACTTAGAAGTGCATTTATTCATATTTTAATAAATGAGAGTGAAAAAAACTTATCCAAAAATATCCGACTATTATTTCAATTGGTAGTAATTCTGAAAGTAATCTGAATTTTAAAAAAAAAAAAATCCTAGTTTAGGCTTTTTGGAGAAGTCTTAGTTATATATAAGCAAAGTATTATTATTATAGAAGAATTTTTCATAAAAAGAGAATGTTTCGAAAATAGGTAATTCTAGGTGCATTTTTTGCCAAAATATTGCCTATAAATAATTTTTATTATAAAAATATTCTTAAAGCAATTTTATACATGTATTCTAATCTAACAGACACTAAATATTAAAAAAATTTCCGATTATACGCTTTTACAAAATCACCGGTCCGAACATTGTCAGATACCTTAATTAAGAATAGATTATATATATATATATATAAAACTAAAATAATAAAACGAATCAAGTGCACATTTTATATGAATAAATGATTTCTTATATAATTATATAAGGAAAAAAATAAAATAAAATATTTTAGAAAAATAAATGAAAACGTAAGGCAACGTCAAATAAAACTGAAGAAAGAAAACCTTAAAATTTCTATTTGTTGTATATGCGATCTATTGTATAACTATTCTTAATTATTACGGGGTGCTTTGCTTAAATACGAGTAAAAGTACATTTACTATATAATTGACATTTTTAATTGTTAAAAATATATTACAGAGAATGAATGTAGGTATTTAAGATTCTCTTAACTGTATATCTTTCAAAAATTGAAACTTACGAATTTCACCATCTCTAGATCTTCAAAAACAAATTGTCTCATAAAACCATCACTTTCCCTAAGCTCAAGCAATAAAGACTGCAAAAGTAGTCTGCAAAATTTATTCTGCATGAATTCCCAAAAGAGCTACTTAAGAAAATCTGGGATTGCTTTAATTGGAAAATATAATTTACAGGAACGGTTTTCCGGAAATAAAAGGCACCTAGTGAAGTTTCAGAGGAAAAGATAGTAAACATTCCTTTACGAAATTTCTGGATGATTTTCGTAAATATAAGTTCGATAAGTAGAATTCAAGTACTCCTAGGGAATGAAAATTTGGATAAATATACTACGTAATTTCACACTATATTATTGAAAAGATAAATTGAAATTTTAGATTGTTTGTATTTCCGAGATCTTTAATATTTCCTCTAAAACTTCATATAAACAGTTGACAAATTCGTGTTATTCAGAACAACTTAGAATTTAGAAATATTCTAAATCCCAAATAGCTCTTAAAATAATTTTAAAAATGCAAATATTTCAGATCAAACCATTTGAAGTCTAGATATTGAGATGAATATTTATTTGGAATGAATAAACTCTTTCGTGCGAAATCAATATATAACATTTTAAGTTGAGAGTAAGTAATACTTAGTTTAATAAAAAAAATTGTTCCAGATCCTGGTTTTTAGTAGTACTGCCTTTATGTATATTTTGCCATTATGATTTATAACTGTTGAGTATATCTTCTTTTTAAGCTCAGAAATTTTTTTAATGGTATATAATAAAAAAGAAAAATTAAGAACTATCTCCATCAATAAAACTGACTGTTATATTAACCGAAACAAGACTTATTTCCGGTTGCCTTAATTAGCTTTTAACAAGAAAATGTTCAAATTGAAGATTTAAAAACAGCTTCAAAATGTCTTGGAATATTGAAAAATTTAGAATTTCTTATTCTAACTAAAACGCACTGTACATATTAAATTAATCGCATTGTCCATCCTTGACCGAGGCCGCGGTCAAGGTAATGGACTCGTGGCCGGCATGTCATAAGTTCGTGCCTAATACCGCTGAAGACCCGCTGTGCAGAAGGGGCTGTAGCTCGTTAAATCTGTCGTGCTCAAACGTACTCCCACTGATGTGGGGAGAAAGTTAGGAGAGAGGGTGTCAAACATGATTACAGATTACTATAAAATACGTGAGAAACACGATAATATACACAGTAAGACAAAAAAAACTCTGAAATAACTAGTAAATTTAAGAATACAGGCCATAAATGTTCTATCAATGATAACAACTGATTTTACACCCCCTCCCCTCTTTAAAACATTCCAGTTTACGTAATTGCGTTCGACATACGTTCTATTTTGAAGTTCTACATAAAAACTGTTATAATTAAATATGAAAAGTTTTAAAATTGAGAGAAAATGTTTTCTTAGCCATGAATCATTTCTCTATATCCCTTAAGGTATCCGACTAAATGCGATAACTTAAAAAAAAATAGAGATATGGAGATTTTTTTTTGTTGTTTTTAGATTTGCTTGGTAAATTTTAAGCAAAATATGCTAAAATTAAGAAGAGGAAAAGAAATTGTTATTACTAAAATGGGAAAAAAAGGTTAAAAATTGACAAAAAAAATAACATAAACGTGGCCCATTTTATACCTAAGTTTTATATACAAATTTTCAATTTTTCGAATTCTGATGTGTTGCTATATTATTTATTTTTGAAATTACCTTCCGATGATAGATATTTTAATTTTTACAAGAACTAGAGCACTTTAGTTTAGTCATTATATGAAATTGATTCTAGTGATTATATTCCCATAAGGGACTGTAAATTTTGTAATAAAACAGTGATTAATAAATCTGAAGTTTAAAACAATTATATTATTATAAAGAACATACGCAAAAAATTTCAGTTAATTGTTTTCAAAACCTTTTTAGCAATTACTGGCACCGTTTGAGCATTTTCGAGAAAACACATTTCGAGTAAAACGTGTTTTAAAGTATGACAACTTGCTTAAAGTAATGTCATCTGCTTTTAGAAAAACACTTGTAGTTTTTGTTCTAGTGAACAGAAAATTATAAACTTGGTATTTTTATAAAGCTAATAAGATGCCCTATAAAATAAAATCATAAAATACTTCTCAATTTTAGGGTAGTCGTATACCTTAAATGTACTAGATAATATATCGGTTTTGCATTCATTACGCAATGAGGCATTTACAGAGTAAAAAGAGTCTTCTTAAAGGAGTAATTAACAATGGATGTTTAGAATATCTTAGGGAATCAAAATTCGTTTATGATATATGTAGCTGAATTTGGGGAAATGTATATTTTTTAAGTACATAAATGCATCAAGATTGATTTAAATTGTTTGATATTTATCCCACAAATTTAGTTTAATACAAGTTAGAATAGCTGCTGGGAAGAATGAATTCTTAATAAACGAATTCCCCTCAAATACGAATTTAATGACCATAAACATCTTTTTCACTATGCATGCATGCTTACAGGAGAATAAGAATTCATTAATGAAAAATTAGTTAGCGATTACCATTGCTAATGTACTAATCTGAAGCGGTTGAATCTTCGATTAAAAAAATGAAGAAACGCTAATGCATCGAGACAAGTGGCATTTTTAATTTAATCCTTTTTTTACTCTATGAATGAAATAAAAAGAAATTTTAAGCGTTTCTCTCTAAATCAATTAATTAAATCATTATTCTTGATAGGAGTGAAATGAATCCATTTATCAGTTTCGTTATTTTTAATTCGGTAAATTTTTGGAAATGATGCTATTTTTGACATAAGTTTCCGCCATTTTTTGCTGAAGAGAAATAGTTTTAATCGATTTTGCAGTGTTACTGTAACATAATTTAAGATAATATATTGACAGATTTTTAAGAGCAGTTTTCATGTTCTTTTTTCAACCGAACTAGATTTTTATATTATTTTATGAATTAATTTCTTAATTTAAACTGTTTTTCTCCATGTTCCTTTTCCGTTGTTTAGAGTGAAGTAATTTCAGAAAAAAAAATGGTTTTCTATGATAAGAAATTAAACTAAATTGTTTTATTTGAATAAAATGACACAATTATCGATAAATACGTAAAATATAAAAATCTAAGTACATAAACTTAAATATATTAAATAGGATTAAGTTGAATTCGTGAAAAAGAAAATATAAAATGATTCATAAAATTTTCCTTCTAAATAATTGTATAATTGTATATGTCCAAACCTGCAATATAAACATACTTTCTCTTTTAGCTATTGTCTACTTGCGTAAGTAACTATTATCTTCATTTTCTCTTTTAAGCATACTTCTTTATGCTTTGCATGTTTATATTTTTATCCTTTAGATGCAGAAAATATGTTTATTATATAACTTGTTACTATGATTTATTGACGATTATCAGTTATAATGAAAATCTTTGCTTTTTACCAGTAATTATTACATTTCAAATATTTCTTGTCCAAATGAATTTATTCAAAGCATCTTATTCTAAAATATTACTCAACAGTTCATTATTTGTAATAATATTCATAAATATAAGCCTTAGTTAGAAATTATGTCCATAACTATTGAGAGTAGTTACAAAGAAACTTAGTTAGCTGAGTTGAACTATAACTGATGAAAAAGGAAAGTTCTTCCTCTCAGAAGAATCTATTAAAATACGAAGCACCGGCATTATTCAAAGAACTGTTAGTAATTGTTGACAATAACTTCTGCTATAGTTTTTAATTAATTTTAATACAATGTGTTAATTATACAGAAATTACTAATGAAGTAAACGGGGGCTTTTAGGATCGATAAAGGGGCACTGTGATGAAATTTTATTCATAAAGAAAAATCACATTCGTACATATTTCAGCGATAATAACGTCCTAGGATATATAATAATTATTATTCCTAGAGATGTATATCATTATATTAGCAGCATTCAAATGGGATTTAATTACTTTATTCATTTGTACTATATGCGCATAGGAATGTAATTATTGTTAATGTATTGTAAATTCTATATGAAATTCCTACGGCATTAATTATGCTTGGTAGTTTCCCATAAAGAACAGATGTCACAAGATGCACATTTTTATTCTTTGGTATTACAGATTATTTTTAGCAATAGTGTACGAAATACTAATTAACGGATACATTACGATAAAATTGCATTAATAGATTGCTTAGCGATGTTATGTTCAGAATGTAGTACATAAAACCTATTTATTTTATTAAGTTACGAGAAGAACGAATTGGTAGATAATTGAAAATGAAGTGTATGCCATAAAAATGTAAATGGAACTTTAATACATTCTGTCTCAATGATGTAATGTAATATGGAAGTTTTTTGTGATATTTTGAGATGAAAGGATCTGAGCATTTTGTCTCTTTCTCACACACATACAAAACTCATATCTTGATGAAATTATTGTATTTATACAACAAAATTTTTAATTTGATAAAAATAGGGAGCTTACGAATATATATATAAGATTAATATTTAATCCTTCCTAATTAAACATTGTTAAAACTAATAGTAACCAACTTAGAACAGAATACTTAAATATGAGTTTACATATCAAATTAGCAAAAGAGATGCTTCTATAATTTAAGCTTTATTAATATTCTTTTATGGAACAATAATCCTTCCTATAGGAATTCAGTGTAGTTATTAGTCGGTTAATTTTAAAAACAAGTAATTGCCAAGTAAGTGCCCTATTAAAATTTTGAAATCATACATTTTATAGAAATTCAATGCTAGTTTGATTTAATTAAAATTTTAATATTTATTAATTTACTTAATCACAGATGTTACTAAAAACTTGCTTTTTTGTTTTGATAATTATTGATTTTGTTAAAATTTGTAATTTTAGTTTTTTCACCATATTTATTTTTAAAACATTATTTAAAGACAATGTACTGTTTAGATATTTTCTATGTATGTGTGTTGTGTTCATTATATTAAAGAATATCATTATGATATTTTTTTCAGTAATTCACTCCTTTCCAGAAATGCTGTAATACGATTTTCTTTTAGGCTGATTCTTTGCAGTGAAACAAGTAGATTTGTTGCTCTTGACCTGTTGTAATTTATAAGTCTTCAAACTAAGTTTAGTAATTCATAACTCTATTATTTCTTCTAAATTTTATTTTTGTCTCGAGTCTTCGCCTCGTGCTTTCACACAGCTCGCGACTGACTTGTAAATAATACTTTTAGTTTAATGTATGTAATTATTGTTCCGTTGCAACTGTGTGGCAACGGAATTTGACTCACTTGCAAAATTATATAGACTCGATAAGTTATTTCAGCATTTTTCAATAAAATTACTTGTTCTACTCGGTTTGCTTGCTATAAACTTGTGTGTTTTTTTTCTTCTCTGATTTTATTTCCGCAAACATCCGAACTCTCAACATTGCTCTCGGTCCGAGGTTTGAATTGACAATTTCAATTGAGTAATATAGGCAGATAAATCAGACGGCAATTATTAAAATTTAATTTAAATTAATCTTAAAATTTTGTTTGGTCCTTCAGACTTAGCTTTAATCTTAAGAATTGATAATAAGTTTATATAGTTATACTACGTATTTTGCTGTCTTGCTTATTATTTACTTTAAGTGAGATGAATCGTGATAGAGCGCTTTAATATTATACATGTACATAAACGTATTACAGTAGAACGTCGTTTATCCGAATCAATTGGGACTGGACACCGTTCGAATAACCGAAAATCGAAT
The DNA here is from genome assembly GCA_019973975.1 of Trichonephila clavata. Classification (NCBI taxonomy): domain Eukaryota; kingdom Metazoa; phylum Arthropoda; class Arachnida; order Araneae; family Nephilidae; genus Trichonephila; species Trichonephila clavata. The sequence goes on from BMAO01023989.1 coordinate 199,324, forward strand.
GCGATCCATGCAGTATATGGAACCGACACTATACAAACATTGAAAATCATCACATGCGGGAAACGTGCTGGAAGAAAAAGCAAAAATAGGTGCAAAATGTCGCAATTTTACCTTTATTGTGGAACATAATCAATTATTTTACGCTGTACCATTCTACACCTTCGTTTTTTCACTGCAAGGTCTCTGATTCTCTTGAGCAGCAATAATTGAGTAGGACAGCACTCTGATTGTTGTTTGTACCACTACATTGCTGCCTCTAATGCAGAAAACACGTCAGCATTTGATGCACCCTTGTTACTTTCGTTACAGTTGTTTCCCGTCACTTTTGGCCTCCTACGAAACAACTGTTGAGTACATTGCACTGTTCGAAAACGTATCCGGACTTTGGTCTGGACATTTGACGCTCCGGATATTAAATGTTCGGATAAACGACGTTCTACTGTATATTATTTTTTCAATATATATAATATGCCCAATTTTTCATTGAAAGAATTTTGAATTATTTTCTGAATTACATATATTTCATATGAGTTCTTTGAATTTTTATCTTTTCTAATTTTTAAAATTAAAAAAAAATATCCTAATTGGAAAAACGGATGTTATTTAGAGTTTAGCTACTGAGAAAATGAATATTAACGTCTCACTTTTCAGCTACAAGTGAGCTTTTGATGATGGATCTCGTAATTTAAATCATGGCCAAGTGACGAGGACGATACCTGAGCTCTAGCATCTCTCTCTCTCTCTCTCTCTTATCTCTCACAACTGGAGGACATTGAGTATCGGCAGGTTTATCATGCATCATCTCCCTCTACACAGTAGGTCTTCCGCGGTAAAAGACTTGAACTCATGATACGCCAGACACGAGTCCGTTGCCTTGACCACTAGGTTATAGTGGCCTTGATTTAGCTACTGAAATACAGCATAAATCTAAAAATGGCTTTAATTAATTTTAGATGCTATTTGACGTTGCATCTCATTGTATTAATATCCATTTTGGAAACGATATAACGTTTCAGGAGAAATATATTTACAAAATACGTAATTATTTAGATGAAATTATATTTCAAGACAACCCAGTGAAGCAGAAATGTAAAGGGAAAATGAAGCGTTTACAAAAAGAAAATAAATTGAGACTAGCAAAGCACCAAAAAACAAAGTTTGTCACTAGGTATTTCTTTTATAAACTTTGCAGTTTTAAAAATGGGTACAATGAGAGCAGAATAATTACATCGAAAATATTCACTGAAAAATGTTAATCAATTTTTATTATCTTAGCAAGAGAAGGAGAAAATCATGGAGAAAGAAATCAAATATGTAACAGTACTTTCTTTTTTAATATGTAAGAGTAATTTAATTCTTAAATACATTCCAAGTTTTTTTAGTCATTTGTAGTTTGGCTTATTTCAAAAATAATTTAAAATCAATAGCTTTTTGTGATACCGTTTGCAATGTCTATATAAAAGAAAAATATAATTGTTCGTGCATTACAGCCACATTTTATTCTTTGCTGAACATAAATGGGAGGTTTATCCTTTTTTGTTAGAGAAGTACGTGATAAAATCAAAGCTACAGTTTGTTACTGATCTTAATGACATCCCTTGGCAAATAGGATAAAAATAAGACAAGAAATGTATAAATGATGCCAATTCCCAAACTTCCATTTCTATATGTATTATACAAAGATAATCCTTTTTATACGTATGTACCATATGTTAACAAAATAAATGAGGTACTTTTATTGTACATTTCTATTTAATTTGTACTTTAAAATACAATGGATTTTATTTTCTTATTTATTTATTTTTTGCATTTAAAGTTTCAGAAACGAGCAAACGCACGCATGCATATTTTTTTAAAAAGTATAAAGGCACAAAATTACATGAAATATTTATGAAATTGTTTTAAACATATATTTTGCTCCAGGAAGAACTAGAGAATAAGGCTGCTGTAATCATACGTGCTTTTGCATTCGAGTCTTACTAGCTAAACTAAACTCAGAGGCGCAACAGCCCGTAGAGGGCCAAGATATACTGTACCCATATCAGTTATCAAGGTCTTGGGCACTGAGGTGCGCGAACAGATGTTCCAGTCAGGGGCTCAGTTTGACGTTAAAACCCCAGTATTTAGCTCTCATGCAAGTTTGGTATTCATTTATCGACCCACTAAAGGGAAGAAAGTCTGAGTCGAACTTGCCGAGCCCGGAATTGGAGCCCCGTACCTGTGGCGTTTTAGCTCGAATTTGTGACTCTCTGATATTAAAGACCCATCTCGTAGGAAGGATGATGTGTGTAAAATATGTAAAGTACATTTGAAGTTTTTTTACTTTTAAGTATATATATATATATATATATATATATATATTTCCTGAGCTATTATTTAATTGCACTTGGAACAATAAAATATTTATTTATCCTATAAAATATTTTTTTAAAAAAATGTATCCTTATAAAACATTTCTTGATTTTAATTTTTTTTAAAATTAGGTTTCCTTTGCTAAAGTATTACTTATATAAACTAAGCTCAGTGACGCAACAGCTGATAAGAGCCAAGGTCTACTGTTCTAAACTCTGTTTACGAGGCCTTGGGCGCTGAAGTGCATGAGCAGTTGTTCTTGTCAGGGGGCCATTCTGACGCAAAAACATTGTTTAGTTAATCAAGCTTGCTACTCATTTTATTGACCCTCTGAAGAGGTGAAAGGCTAGTTCGACCTTGCCGAGCCCGGGGTTTGAACCCCGGACCTATGATGTCGAAGTGCGAAAAGCGCCACTGGGCTTCATTTAGCGTGAACTTTTTAATTTTCTCTACGAGTATGCGTAAAGGAAGAGATCTATTAATGAAGGCATGTGGCACGCGTCTTAGTTTTTAAGGAACGAAAAAAGAATTTTAATGTCTCTTAAAATAATTATCCTGCTCTCCATTCTAGAGGAAACAAATTCGCAAATTATAATTTATACGATATTTCAGAAATTCTTTTGAAATTTTATTCGTGGAAAGAAAGAAAATGTTGCCGGAGAAAAACATGAATGTCTTAAAAAAACATATAATTATATATTTCCTGTATGATTCACATATAGAGCCAAAAAATATCCCAAACAATTTTTTTGGCAAAAATTGAAATTTAGTGATATTCAACTAAAGTACAATGCTCATAATTGCTATGCACTGGTAAAGTAACTTTAATAAATGTAGATATTATTATGAAAAGTTTGAGGTTTCAATGGCGTTTCTGCAGAAAGATTATTGTCCAGAAGTTCAACAATTTAAAAAGAGGAAAGTTTACAGACAATTTGAACTGTATTCATTTCCCAGTCAAAGGGGGGGGGGGAATGACTGGAAAGAAAACTGAGAATATTCCTATCAATAATATTGAAAAGGTAGGAGCGGCTGGCGATAGACTCGGCGACATATTTGGTCACAGAATATTGTCAAATTTAGTGACAAAAGTAGTTTTCCCGAGATAAATTGAGAAAGGTATTGAATAATAATTTGATGAGATCCTCCTAGAAAATCCTAATCACTTAGAGAGTTTTCAGGCAAACTCCACAGGAGACCGCTTTAGAGTATTAGTATTAGGTGGGGACTGAGCATTTTATTTTCTCGAGAGATATTGTAATAATAGATTTCAATTACTATATTATATGTTGCTGTTATAGATTTATAGATGCACGATAAAAGTTTCCTGTTAAAAGAAAATGTATTGTGTTTAACAAGAGTTCCAGAATAAGGTTCCATTTCCTGCGAAATAAACTGTTTAATATTTGCATGGACCTTTTCTGAATTTGAAACACGTTCAATCACAAAAAATATTATTTGTTTATATTTAAAATTAGAGAAATTATGTTTGGTTATTACATTTCGATTCGTATAACTCTCTCTGAAAGACCTTTTTCTCAGAATAATGTGTATGATGGGATATAAATCCTTTTAGGTTTATAAGTACAATTAAATTTAGGTGACTTTTACACAGTCCTATCTTTGTAAGTTAGATTTAAAGTATTTCTGATGAATGCATTGAAAATAAAATGCCTGGAAACATTAAGTATCAGCCGAAAGTTAAACTACTTGAAAAGAAATTGGAGCAAGAATATTTTATTTGTGCAGCGATGTCTTTGGCATGAACTCAAAACTGAAGAAAAAACGTGCACATAAAGAAAAAGAAAAATAAATATTTTAAGAAAATTTAAGAACAAGCATTTTAGAATATATTATTCATTTATTCCTTTCAAATAAGAGTAGAAAAATGCATTAAAATGAAACCGAAACCAAATTCATAGTTAAGAAAACTTCAAATACCTTAAAAACTATTACGTTAACAGATCTGAAATATTTTCGTAACAATATCGGCCACACACACAAAAAGTTAAAAAAAAAAAAGGTAATTTTGCAATTTGTAAGGTATTGAGTAGTCATTAATAAAAATAAGTTAATTAATAAAAACGTCTTTAAATATAATTTCTTAGATTTTTCTCTCTTTTTTCCCTCATGTTCAGAACAAAAATTAATTTTACTTTAAATTTCCTTGAAATTAATAGCAACAAAACCTTTTATAGAATTCGAATTAATACTATAAAATTTGGCCTATTTTAAGCACTTCTACTTGGTTTAAAATAAACTCCAATTTTTAGTGACTTAAAAGAAGATTTAAATAAAAGTTCTGAGTTCACCACAGAACTAATTTTTACTTCTATCTACAATTTTTATTTCTTCTAAAAGTATTACGATGTTTATATTAAACAAGAATATAATGTATTATGGTATAATAATGGAAAAATTTACTATATAACAACTAAATACACATAAATAAAAATTTGTATAACAAAATATCAGAACTAAATATTGAGTACATCTTATAAATTAATATATTTTAATGTTAATATTTGAAAGAATGATGATTATTTTTGTTTTCTTTAAAAATACAACTTTCAACTAAAGAATATTATTTATTAAGGATTTAACCCTATTTAGTACGAAAAAAACATTCCTACATAGCTTAATACAAGAAGTTTAAATTTAACATTAAATTAAGAAAGAAAAAATTCACAATATGTGCTGTTTAAATGAATATATAATATTACAAATAATTATCTCATAATATTACCAATAATTATCTCTATATTAGTTATTTGTAATATTATATATAAAATATTACAAATAATTATTTCAAGATATCTTATTTTTAATACTGCAACTATACAAAATGCAATCCGTCACCTTTATAATACACATATATATGTATATATCAGAGCCCAAAGAAACGGATAAAATATTAGCTATTTACCAGAATATTTTCTCCAAAGCGAAAATGTGTATGAAAAGGAAAAGCACTTTATCAAAATATTCATTCAAAATTCCTCGGTTAACTACTGTAGCGGAATGTGCACAGTAGAAAGTATGGCTTATAGCATTGTTAAACAATTATTATCCAGAGTAATCTTTGACAGAACAATGAAAAAGAGACAAAATGCTTCCTACAAGCATTCGTGTAATGAGATATTCATGCCAGATGTCAGAGAAAAATTCTTTCCTGACAATGGTCTTTCATATTAATTATTTTTCGAGTATATAATTATAAGAACATACTAAAAATTTGATGCTGTCTTTTATACCGAGTGAAGAAAGTATACGACGATATGACAGAGAAAAAGGTGTATCTTACATTGAAATTGTTTCGATTTCTTTATAAGTGATTCTCGTGAAATTTCTTGTTTTTTAAGAATTTTTGCTGAATAAATATTTAAGCATATAGATGAAAATCTTAAAAAGAAGCTGAAAATACATAATTTAAATTTTTTTTGCTCTTCAATATAAGGGTGCTAAGAAATTAATTTTTGTTCAAATACAATGTCATATATTTCCACACGTTATCCTTTTTAAATGTATGCGTTTTAATTATCTAAGTGTCATCTACGAATAAATGTGGATTGCGTGTTATTTATTATTATACTTAGAATATGCACCCATTATCATTTATAGTGTGTACTATTAGAAATATCGCGGAAAAGGAAATTTGTTAACAATTGGAAAAAATGCTAATGTTTTTCAACGTTTAAAATGTAAAAGATTTTATAAACTAATTAATCTAGATTTATTGTTAGTTTTGTTTAGATTTTTATGGTCAATCATAATTATTATTAAGAGTATTGGATTACATTTAATTACTGGGTTATTGCAATTATATATATATATATATATATATTTTGGTGTACTCATCTCATCCATTGCTTATATAAATACATCGTACATGCTCTGAAATTTTCTTCAAGAGAAACGATGAGGCAAATGACTGTTTTTATTGAAATGAATATGTTATGGAATTGTTAATGAAATGATTATAAGTTGAAAGCTGTAAGATTCAACAATGTCTGAGAATTAGGCATCGAATATTAGAATCAGTATTTGTTAAAATAGCTTGCGGTGAGGCCTGTTAGAAATAAAAAAAAATATTCTTAGTCTCATCTTGCAATATATTTTGCAGGAACTTAAAATCGCTGCTCCAGATCTGTGACGTTATCGGAATATTTGCATTTAAAGCTATGTTTTAGTCTCGTACACGGTCATTATCGAAAGAGTTAGTGACTGTACAAATAAGAGTATAAACAGCTCGAATGCAGTCAAGAGAAGTAAAATACAGATGGAGTTAGGCATTATCTTGTTGGAAAATGGCTCTAAATTTACTCGGAGAGCAGGATAATGCATGCCATCGGTCGCAAGATACTATGAAAGTACAAGGGGTGATCAAATGAAAAGGTACGAAACGACACGGTGGGTACAAATATAGACTTTATTCAAAATATACACCATAGGCCTGAGCACAACGATCCCACTGATGAACAAGCCGCAGGATTCCTTGTTCCCAGAATTCCTGTGGCTGTGACTTGACCCAGTCCTTCACAGTGTCCTTGAGTACGTCGTCCGAGTTGAAGCGCTTTCCTTTCAGGTGTTTCTTCAGTGGTCCAAACACATGGAAATCGCAGGGTGACATGTCCGGACTGTAGGACGGATGGTCCAACGTCTCCCATTGGAACTTGTCCAGTTCCATTTGTGTGACTCTGGAGACGTGTGGACGCGCGTTATCATGGAGCAGAACCACACCCTCCGTGAGCAGCCCCGGTCTTTTGTTCTTGATGGACCTGCGTAGGCGTCGGAGTGTCTCACAGTACACATCGGAGTTAATGCTTTTTCTGTGCTCGAGTAATTCTGTGCTCGCATCATTTGGACGCCGCTTTTTATAAGAGCATTTGCTCTCTCCTGCGCATGCGGGCACCCGCGCATGATCCGATCCCAGTCAGAGTCTCCAATGGCATCCCGAAATGTCTCGCTACATTCTCCCTTGGCGGAATATGCAAATATTTAACTGCTACATTTTTATGTCGTTTCGTACCTTTTCATTTGATCACCCCTTGTATCTTTGAGCTGTCAAAGAGTACTGCGAGTTAGAGAAGAAGTACTATTGTAGGAAATAGAAGTACACATTATCACACCAGCATGGATGACCTTCTATAAAACAGGGGTTGTTGGAACTGTTTACTTTCATAACTACCGCTTACTTCCGCTATGGCTACGGTACTTTAAACGTATCCAGCGGTCAGCTGCGCCAGGACTAAAAAATTCATCGCTTAACTTTATATGATGCCAATTGACTGTATCTATGGTGATCGCCTATAACTTTGAAGATCTTACTGGTTTAAAGGCAGAATCCTTCAAAATCGTCTAGATTCTTCACTGCAACCGCTTAGAGGAAGTGGAAAGTATCACGAATGTTATGAAAAAAAGCTGTGGCGTCGGATAAAGAATGTTAATATCACTGAGGGGGCTCAGATCTTTTGCACTATCATCTAATCTTGTTTCCTATTTGTTCCCCTTAGTTTTCCAGAGCCTACATTACGCCAGGAAGCTTCTTTTCAGCCATTGTTGTTATCAGCACCTTTGCACGGCCATGTCCTTATGGTGCAAGAGTGACTTAATGCTTCGAATAACTTTCTGTATCCTTATTTTACGACAATGCTTCAATAATGCTTGTTAAAATACATGTACAGGATATTATGTATGAATGAAATATTAACGTTCACATGTCACGTGGAACACGAAATATAATTGAAATTTATATTAGTTTTTGTCTATGAAAAATGTTGGGTACGAAATATCTCGTACACAATGTTGGGTACATACTCACATAATACAACTAAATACAGCAATGTTTAGAGAAATGTAGTAACTTTCCAGAAACTATCAAGAACTTTAATAAAAAATTAGAGCAATGTGCTCAACGCAAAAATATTTAGCGAGGCATTAATCTTATGTACGAAGAAAGTGTCTTAATTTTCCTTAAAGCTTAAAACTTTTTTTTTGTTAATCAATACAGCAATAGTTGATTGTTGATTGTAAAAAAAAATATTAAGGTAATCTCAAAATCCAGTGCAGACAATGGTTTTTCCAAACCAATTATAAATATTTCTTTTCTATAATGAATTTTTATCGATTAAGTAATTATATAAGAAAATAATCGTTAAGTCATAATGAAATGGGAATTCTTCTAATATTTCTGAAAGGAAGATGTGGTGAAGGGAAAAAAAGGTATTCCTGATACTTTTGCTAAAAAAAATTCAAACGTTAAGTACCAAATAGAAAATGCGGAAAAAAATGAACTTATTTTCTTCTGAATTCTTTTTCGTTCATTGTTTTACTGGGGAAATTATTATTCAAAAACAACTCGAAATGTTGACAGAGCGTACTAGTTGTTTATTTAAAATACTTTAGTATTTATTTGTTTTTGTATTGTGTAAGACGGTTTTTGCCTTTTTTATATTCAGCAATTAATTATAACTTAAAGACATCGTGGTATTTATTCCATAATCAGGGGAAAAAGTTATCCTGATAAAAATTTGCAGTAAATGATATAACTACTTTTAAAAGTTCGCTTGACTCATACGGTTACAAATAAAATATTACTTAAGTAATTAATCATAAATTTTAGATGAAAAGAATGCGTACACATAAATACCAATATATTATTTTTCTTTGTTACATTAAGTTTTAATAAAGAATTGAAATTCTAATTGAAGCTGTAGCAAAAATCTTTTACAAGCATGTTATGTTATTTCAATTTTTTTTATTTAAATATATTTTAGTGAACTTATTATTAAGTCGAAATTTACTACAAATTGCATTTTTTATATAAACAAATATAAAATTTGCACTAAGATAATAAATTAAAAGATGGACAAAGAAAAAATAAAAATCAACAATTAAAAACTACTTAAATTTTAAAAAAACGTTTTCTGTGATTATTAAAGTTTAAAGCTTTATTACGGAAAACAGCAATTAAGAAAATTAATTTTTACTAAATAATAAAATAAATCATATATAATTATACTCAAAACTTAGCTTTTAAATGTATTTATCTTAGCGTATGAACACAACTATTACATTACCCTTATTTAAGGTCATGTTGCACCCCCCAAAAACGTATAATGCAAAATGAATCTAATTTTCACTGGAAATTAATAATTTAAAATACTTAATGTGCGATATGTCTGGTACTGAGCCAAAATGAGAAATTTATTTACACCAAAGCTTTCCAATATTTTTCTTAATTTGTTTCATTTACATCTATTTTATTACAACCACAATAAGGGAAAAGGATTAATTAATAGTTTTAAAATACAGTCTTGAAATAAAATTTTTAATAATCTACTCATTTTAAATTTTCATCAAAAGTGATTGCATTAGTAGGTTTAAAATTTAATTTAACCATAAACGGAATACCGAAACAATATATAATCTAATCATAAGAATGATGATGATACACATGAATATGAGAGAGAAATTTTATCAGTACTATTTAATAACAAACTACGTATTTTTAATTTGTATTGCATGTACCATGCCTCAGTTTTTGCGATAATTACTACTATATTAGCAGGCATTACATATACTTTTATAAAAAATATTTAATAAATTTCTGAGTAAATAATTTAATAGTTTATACAATTTAGAATGTATTGGAAATTTAATGTACAAATCAAAGATTTAAAACAATTAAGTAGATGTGAAAAAAGAGGAATTCGATTATCTGAAGAAAATCATGTTTTGGAAAAGCATTAGATAAAAACAAAAGAAACAAACGTTGTTATTTCATATAAAATGTGAAATAGTTTGATATATTTAAAAAATATATATTCGTCTTTTTATAGCTTCCTTATTCATAAAGAGTTTGTTCTTATCTTAATTTTCATGCATAATAATATTTTGTAAATATCAAATACATAAAAAATTTAAATGTTTATTTTTGCTAAAGAGAATTTCAGCAAGCATCCAAATACATGAATGGAATCAGAATTTTTTTATTTTTAATTTTCTAATTGTAAGTAAGACTATAAATCACATTCTTATATTGTTTTTTTTTCTATTCCTACTATTAGTTCACACTCTCCCTATATTTATTTATTTATATATCTTGTTCAAATGTTCAATCGTTTATAAAAAATCAAGTTCAAATACATTTTTTTAAAGTTGCAGTGGATGGAACTTGAAGTTAATACAGTTTTTTTCAAATATCAAATCATTAATTTAATTCATTTAATTAATTAATTATAGTTTAATAGACATGTTTCAGTCGATATTATTCACCTAAATGGCAGCACCAGTCAATAAAACAGCTTTTGTTAAATTTGTGATGAAGATTTAACTCAACCTGACTAATCATATGCTAGTTAAACAATGTCATTCCTTTTACACTGGTTTTAAGGTACATTCTTACCTATTTTTTTAACTTTTTTGTAAAAAATGTAATTACGAATTTAATGTGGTTAAAAAAATTTTAATGTTAATTTAAAAGGTGTTTTGCCACATAATATTGTAATTCTGTCATATGTATATACATATTTATACTAATTGTAATTTTTTAATTAAAAAGTAACTAAAATAAAAATTTTCTTTGTTGACCTAAATGGGAATTGACTTTAAGAAACTTTTTTTATATTACTTGTTTAATACATATTTTTCTTTTTTGCCTCTCAAAAATGATCAGAACTGTATTGTTAATATACTCAAATAATAAGCATATTTTATTGAATAAAACAGATATGTTTTGTAATTAAAATTTTTCAATGTATATTGTTTGTAATAATCTGTGGAGTTAATAATAGTTAAATTTGTTAGGTTTGCATATTGAAAAATACATTTCACAATATTTTGATACCTGAATTCACTACGCGTTTAAATCACGAAGACTTGTGATTAATTAATGTACTTGAATTTTAAGGTAAGCTTAATTTAATGCCAATGATACTAAACAAAACTAAATCCTACAAAAAATTTCATTAACTTGTATTAAGTATATCCAACGAAAAATTATTAATAACCAACTGCTAAAGTTAGCATTTTTACACAGCTTCTTACTTTAGAAACATAACATTAATATATATATATCAAACATTGAATCAAAATTCTAAAGGTTGAAATGCTTTGAAAAATTCCATTTCACATCACACAATGGAATATTTTACGCTTGAATTACTATTTCAAAAAAAACCTCATATTATTTCATATGCTGCATTTCTAGCCCTTTCCGCATAAACATGTCAAAACTTTACGTTCAGCCATTGCAATAATGATGGCATTGCAGTTACGCAGTGATACTGTTATAGAATTGTTACCATTTTCACCATTTTTTAAAGTACCACATGCTTTATTCCACGTTATTAGCAATGCAGATTCAACAGTACTTTCAAAGGAAACCCATTTTCAACTGCGGCTGAAATGATTTTTTTCCTTTTCCCAAAGAGCCCAGTAAATCATACCGATTATTGTTGAGCTCTTCTTTACATTTCGAATTTTTGATGTGTTTCGTAGAATAACTGAGAATTCTACAATGCAAATGCTTTTCAAGGGAAGAAATTCACAGCAATTTTATAGCAAATGAGATGGAGTTTAAATGAAATTATTATTTAATAGAAATAAAATACAGTTATATCACCACGATACATTGTAGCATCTTATAACATATAACTTTTAATCACAGATTTATACTGAAAAAGATATTTAAGAACAGTTTTTTTTTACTTTGATTCTGAAAATAATACCGATACTTTTTTCCCTAACAAAAAAAGATTAATTAAAAAATTTTGAAATTATTTTAAGAATAACTTTTCCGTATATATAGTATGTAACCCTTTTTTTATTTAGTACATAAATTTATTGATAAAATCCTCACAGAACATATGAAAGAGGCAACAAATGATTAATATAGTAGACATACAAAAATTGAGTTTTTTGATAATTTTCTTACTCTTTCATATGAATCAGGATAAACTTTATACATACATATGCAATCAATAATGTAATATTTGTTCTCCTATCCTAATAATTATTTTTACTATACTTTTAAATTTCACTTGTTCTGTCGTTCTTTGTATCCTTTCTTTATGCATTTGATATTTTAAAAGAATTTAATGAGAAAATCTTTGGAAGTCTGAAAATGAAGTAGGAAACCTAAATTTATATTACAGATATTTCTGAACAGCATTTTGTTTGAATTCGCATTGTTTGTAAAAATTGCATACTAAAATCATTTATATAAATATTTTTTCACATACAAAATAATGCTAGTTAAAATCTTGTAACGTTTCATGCAGAAATATTAGAAACAATTAAATGTGAGAAAAGTTGAATCTCTTTCTTTGCATAAAAGTGAATTTGCATATATGTGTTTATGTACCTTATGATGAACAAGTAAAATTTTATAGCCATGTCTAAGTCAGCAGTTCTCATATGGACAAAATCAGTCACCAAATGGTAGTTCAAGTTTTACAATTTGATTTTCAAGTTGGAAATCAGTTTATAAGATTGATGCCTTTGCTAAATCTTCTGAGCTAAAATACATCGGATTTTTATGAGTTTTTAAGTTTTCAAATTGAAGTTATTGTATTAGGATCTTTGTACCTTGTTATCTAACTTTAGTTTGACATTATAGGGTTACGGACATGAATTCTAATACACAGATGCAAAATTTCTTGCTTTTGATTTTATGCTTTTCTGCATTTAAAAAGGAATTATTTACATGACCATATTATTTAATGATATTCCAGGTTTTATGTTCATAATTTATATATAAACTTTGGAAGTGACAAAAGAAATAGTCTAATTAATAAATGGTATTTTCAAAATACTTTGTGTCCAAAATTAAGGTCAGGAAAAAGTTTTTCACTAATAATGAAATTAAAGTCAGTTTGAATTTATCGGCTGCCTTATTTTTGTTTATTTCAGGAACTCTTTTTTTTATTATTATTATAGAACCTCATATCAGTTACACTCAATATATGTACTGGGTATCATCCTATATGGAAGGACTTAATCTTTTTAGTAGATCTTCGACTAAGAAGATCATTAATTTCACCCTTTATTGGATGGCATATGGAATAAAAGTATGAAAAAAAAACTTTAGGGCAATAGTTATTTATAAAATTTTATAACGATAATATTAATATCAATAATTCTGAAATGTCTTTTCAGGTGTAGTGTTAAATTCAATGTGGTATTATTATTTCTTGTTTTATCATCTTTTTCAATTTAAAATTAGATTATTTTGACAAAATGCGCTCAAAGAATTTTTTTTTTAAAAAAAGAAGAAAATCTCAGATTTTAAAGAATATTAATCCATTATGTAACTTTAGAAAAGATTTTGGTAAAGAAAAAAAAAACAGCTGCTAAAATATCTAATGGAAAAGAAAGAATTTTCTTTGAAGTGTTTATGAAATTCATCTTTTATTTAGTCTACGAAATACGAAAAATCTGTTTATTATTTATTTAAAGTTTGTGTCGAAAAATCAAGATTAATTGAACCATTAAAAATTTAAAAATTTTATGTTTTATGTTTCAATTTCAGAATTGGTTATAAGATGATTATATTCCATCTCAGAGATATACTATTCTTAGAGTACTTTCTTAAAGTCTTTTTTAAAGAATTTAGAAATTTGTGAACAGTTTTTATATTTGGGAAATGAAGTGTTGGAAATAATCCGATTTCTGCCTAAGTAAATAGAAGATAATTACTTTTAACTAAAATATATATTTAAAAGTAAACACTATACAAATATTTTGAAGCATATTTTAAATATATTGAATACTTATTTTTGATTTTAAAAAAATCGTATTCAACACATTCTTAAAAACTGTATGCATATATATACTATATATATATATATATGCAAAGCGGAGCATTTTAATACATTTGTAATTTAAATACTTGAAATTTATTTGGTAAGTCATTGTTTACCACAAAAATAGTCAAACTATATCCATTGCCAAAGTAAAAGTATAATATAACACTATGTCTGTTGCTACTATTCATATTGTAATTTGTAGAATTACAAAGCTGGAGCCGTTAACACACAGTCCAATAATATTATTATTGTAAACATAAATTTTACAGTTGTACATCCAGCCATTCTTTGTTATTCTGAATTCGGAAACTGCTAAGATTTCATTAACTGAGCTGATGTAGTTGTATGTTCTTTTGAGAACTTTTGCTTGTAACATAGTAATCAGGATGTAATGGGTCTATCACAGCGATTCTTCAACTAAGCTTCTTGGGGTAAAAATATTCTCTTTAACTATAAGTTCTGTTGAAAACTTCCTCGAAGAAGAAGACGAGATTTAGTTAAAGGAGATTTATATTTAAGCATTGGCATTTATGTTCACGATGATGGTCGATAGTTATTAGCTGGAGAATAAAAGTGATAAAATTGTGAACAAGATTTACGACCTGAGGTCGTATAGTTAAGCAAGAGATTTACAGAGAATTTAAGCTTTGGAGTCAAGAGTGTTCCAGAAGTCAGTTAATTAAATCTTAATTATGTGTTAGTAGCTTTAAGCCTATGTGATTTCTCTTAATGTTATTTATTAAATGTATTTCCTACCCTTCGTTGAGTTGGTTGACTAAGTAAAAGGCATAAATAAAATTGTGTTTAAAAGTGCTATGGGTGATCTTTGCTCGAACCTCTAAACACCAACAACCTCAGGTGAGGTGTTACAAGGATGCTTGCTGTTTTCAATTTTATGCGGCCCTTAACATTTGGAAGTATTTCAAGGCACAGTTTGGAAGTGTGTTTTTTTAAAGAACAACGAGTTCATCTAAAAAATTCTTAATTTTTAACTAGTTTTTATATTCTCATTGCAAATCTTATGTTCAACGATTTACCAGCAGCTTTATCTTCATTGAATCCACAAGACTAATTTTTCAAATAATGGAATTCTGCATATTTTAATTATTTTGATTTATTGAATCCCATTTTACATGGTTGGCACTGGGGGTAATTTTTGCTCTGTTTCGTTTAATATTGATTTGTTCTATCATGAAAAAGAGGTGGTTTCCATTAAATTTTATTTATGCGCAGCACCAAATTCCTGGCTTTGAACTTAAATCTTTCCTATTTTATTCAAAGTTTTAACCAGTTTTATTTTTATCCTTTATAATAGTTAAAAGCTCTGCTATCTTATCCAAAGGATTTTTGCTATTGTTATGCTTAGACAACACTTTTTTAGAATAGCATATAACTTTGCATTCCAAACGCAGATGTCTATTCTTAGATACACCCCTCATCTAAATTTTTATTAATTATCAGGTCTGTCGTGGGAAAATATTTTTAGCAAAAAAGTTACGTATCTCACACAACTTTGAAGATCATGTGTGCAAGAATAGAATGAAATTATAATAAAAATGCTTCCTTATTAATGTTAATCAGTTTCTTAAAACATACAATAAATGGATTTCATATTGTTTCTATCAATTGCTGAGTTCACCTTTTGAAGGTTTTTACGCGTATTTTCTGTTGCTGACTTCTGGAGTTATTTAATGACGTTGTTCGATATAAGGGCTTCTCAAACTTTCAATATTTGCAACCCAATTTTCAGTCATAATTTTCCCTTGCCCCCTCCTCTTACAATAGCAATGTATTGAATACAAAAATAATGTACTTTTAGATTAAAATTACAATACGCCTTTAATTATAAGCCGTACAAATTATCAAGATAAGTATTAAATTTTGAATATGACAAGCCCATGGGAGTCACTAGTAATTATTAAACTTGTTTTTAACTTAATATTGATAAATTACCTTTTTAATGCATTGGGCAGTACATTTATAAGCATGTTATATCAGTGTGTATGCGTGTTTTATTTTTCATTATAGCAGAATGTGTATTTTGTTTTGTTTCCATTCAGTAAATTGATAATTATTTTGAATATTTTACTTTCGACTTTTTGATACGCTCATGCCCCCATGTAGGGCTGTCAAGCCCCCTAGGGGGTCACATCCCAGAGTTTGAAAAACTCTGGATTAAGAGGATGATAAAGAGTGTTAAATAGAGAATTACTGATTGTAAATACAGTAAGGGAGACAACGAGTCAGTGAAGGATTCCTGAGTGAAACTCACTGAAAGGGATTCTTTAAGTGGATCTTAGTCTAGCTCTCTCTCTGTAAGGAGAATAAAGGAAATCAAACTTAATATTTCTTTAATGTTATGAATATTTCGTAAGGGTTCGATTAGATATGCCACTGTACTGTGTAATTATATGGATTTAATTTTTTAAAACTAGCACAAAACAACTTAATATAAACACTGTTATGTGTCTGTCATGATTTCGGATTCTGTGAAGTCACACTAACATTTAACATTATTCATTCCTGGTGGTTGAATTAAAATGACAAATTTTTCCAGTTAAATTTTTCTATGGTCGAGGAAACATTGTAGAAATTTTAAATGCAGAGGAAAATAACATTATTTTTTATAATATTCCTGTGGTTACAGACGACATAACTGAGAAACCACAAGGCCTGTGGCAAGAGGGCAATTTTTCGTACAGAGCACAGTGATAGACTTTTTATCCTGGAAACATGCGATGAAAAATATAATTTCAGCAAAACGAGACGAGAAACATTTGAAGAATGCGATAAAAACGCTTCAAAATCAATTACTTCGACTTCTGTTATAGAACTCTGAAGGCAGCACAGTTATTAAATTTGTTCTTGACTGAGGCTGTTAACGTGCAACGTGTAGCGTGAAGACTCGTGTCGCATATTGAAACTTTTTCAAAGTTTGAAAAACCACATCACAAAATCATTATTTATAGAATCCCATCAGTGCATTAAACTCTAACTATGCAGTCTAGGTTTCAAATTTGTTGTTTTTCATTGAGATAAATCGTACTTCACTCATTTTGAGTTTTTTTTAATTTAAATTATATTTCATCTTTACGTCTCCTTTCGTGCAATAGGTCTCCATGATTTATTTTGCATTAATCAAGTATTGTAGTTAATAAGTCCATAGTTAGAATTTTCAGTTGTTAATTCATCTTTCTCTTTTTTTAATACTTAACTACTATGTCAGTATTTCGAGTCATAGTCTAATTGTTACCAAAATAATTTACGAATTTCAAAGTTTTTTGATAATACACTCCCCCCTTTCTTAGTATTATTTTTAATTAAATAATATTTTTGAAGTATTGATTTGTAATTTTAAACTAATAAAATTATATAATTAAAATATAAAAAAAGCTTATACTTATAAACAAATTCTTATTATTGTAAGCAAATTATTTAGAAATGACATTTCAATAAGAGCTGTAATTTTGTACTTTAAATTTCCAGTAGTAAGTACTTCATCACATTCTGCCATGCTAATGAAGTATCCCTAACACTAATTTTGTTACGAGTTTGGTAAAATAAAGAAAATAATTGAAATTCTTATAAGTACGGCAAAATAAAAACAATGACGCCTTAGTCTAATTTTAATTTACTTAAAAATATCTACCAACATTAAATAGGGCGAATTACTATTTAAGCAGTAATATTTCAGTTTGTGGTGAAAAAACAAATTGTTCGTTATGATTTTCAATATTAATTTTCTGTCAAATAAAAGTTCTAACAAAGCAGATAAAACAATAATAAAAGATTTAAAAAAGAAATTACTAAATTTAGTAAATTTTTAATAATGAATAACTGTTAGAAATTCTGCTTTAAATGGCACAAAGAAATAAACTTGAAGATTGGATTGGTATAGCATTTTTCTAGCACACTATCGTCTTAAAGATAATTATAAAAGTTGAGGATAAGACCTAAACAATACGCAATCACCTCGAAACAACTGTGGAAAATTATCAAAATAACGATAATAAAGATAATAATTGCCTTCGTTTCTTTACTAAATTCTTTCTTCTTTGTCCATCTCTTTTATTTTACTTCTTTTCGAATAATTGCAGGTGCATTTTTATATTCCTGCTTAGTTGAATCGAATGCCATCTTCGCAAAGAAAACTATTTTGTTCAAATTGCTTTTGCATTATTTTTCAAAGTTACTTATTATTGCTATTATTTTAAATTATTTACTTTGTTCAGTTTCTGGTAATTTATTTAATCAAGGCCCTATTTATACGATAACTAATGTTAACTATATCCCTTCATCAATATGCAAAGTATAATAAAAACTATATCCGTTCCTTTTATTTAAAATGTAATATATACAAATGCGGAGTCTCTCTCTCTCTCAATGGGTTGTCAACTGTGCTACAAAGTGAATAATACAAACGCTTTTTCTTATTTTACATTTTCACACATAGGCATACACAGACACACGCATACACTCAGGCACGTATATTTAGTGAAAGCCATTTTATTATGCATTAAGAAAAATATTTAATTATAAATATCTAGAAATTTCAGGATGTCAAGGGTGTAATATTTGCAGACAGTAAAAAAAAAATTGCATCGGAAAATTAAAAAAAATAATAATAAATTGTTTTAGTATGAAATTAGTATGTAATATTTGAAGATCAATTTTCTTATTTGGAAGCATACTTTATATCAGAGATAAGAAAATATTGTTTTGACTCATTACAAGTAAGAAGATACGATAGAACTTAACTTATCTTTATTATGGTAAATCTATATTTTTTAAAAAAGTTAGAAAAAATAATATTAGTACGAGGTAATGTAATAAAAACAAAGTGTGAGACAATAAAAAATGGTCCAATAAATTATTGTACTTACAGAACTAGTTATCCATGACATTATCACCTTCAAAGCAGTTCCCTTCAGCATTCACACACTTCTGCATTCGGTGCTGCCATTGCTGATAACAGTTCTGGAACGAGGTTTTTGGAAGGCAATTCAGGAGATTCTCCGTTTTTGCCTGAACCTCTTCAACTGAGGTAAAATGCAAAAACTGAGCAAAATTTAACAGTAGGACATAAAAGTAGTCGCATTGGATTAAATCAGGTGAATAAGGAGGATGCCTCATCAGAGTAATGTTTTTGCTGGTCAGAAACTGCTTGACAGATAGAGCTGTGTGAGCGGGGGCATCGTCTTGGGGCAACACCCATTCATCACTCCCAAACTCTGGAATTTTTTCCCTAACTATTTCATGAAGTATTTTTAGTACTTCATTGTAGTAGTGTTGACTAACAGTCTGATTTCTTATATGAGTGGTTGCCACTCACATATCCAAATTTTGACAATATTTTGGGCTGTAATCACTGACCTTGGGTGCCCATTAGGTTTATCACACACACCTTCCACACTGACTATCCCCTTAAAACCTCTTACACCATTTAAATACATGTGCACGAGATTATGTTAAGTTTCATAAAATAACTTGATGTGGATTCGACATTTTCCTGGCAGAAGTTTCACGTGTTAACTCAATGACGCCGTACTCCCAACCTGCATGATCGGTTAAGGTGGAACTTACCACATAAATAGAGGAGCTGCGTGGGATGACGTCACCAAAACAGTTGTTGCCAACTTCACTTTTTCAAACTACACATATAGACTCGTTTTTTTGTATCACACCTTGTGCTAGTGCCCAATTTATTTCTCTAATATTATTCTAATATGAAACACAATAAATAAAATATGGTAGTGATAATGAGTTGGACTTGTACCAAAGATCTATTACTAACTTACATTTTTTTCAGGTTAAATATAATTCTATTTTATGTAACAAATATCTTAATAAACCTAGACATAATAATCTGAATATATAAGAACATATTTTCAGAAAATATAACCATTCTTAACTTAAATAAAAGGACAAGAAACTTATCATAGTTTTAAAATCAAGCTCAAGGAAATGTGCGTGATAACAGTAATAATATGATTTTCGAAATTTAGGGCACTTTTTATGCTACTTAGCAGCTAATAACTCAAAAGGACTTACATTTAAAAAATTAAACAAAAGTTGATAATATAACTTTTATTTCGTTTCTTACATTTTTTTGTAATATAGTATATATATTTGTGTGTGCGTGTGTATTTATGTCGATTTCATAAGTATTTCTAAATTTGGAAGACAAAGATTTTATATCAACATGAATAATCATAACGCTCCTTCAATGAAAATCACAGTCATTTTAAAACTTTTTCATCGAATAGTATTTTTTTACTGCAGATTTATCATGTTAGTTAAACTTTTTCTTGATTATAGGAATATTTCATAATAATAACTAAAGATAATGCTATTTTTATTGTTCTTGTACACCAAATAAAGAACAAAATTACGTCTAAGTTAATACAAAAATAATTATTGTTAAAATTTTCTAAATATGAGAGAGAAATTTTGATGATATTTAAGAAAAATTTAGAAAAGTAATTGTATTTTTTAACTAAACTTTTTACTCTTGAATCTTCTATCTACGTTTATCATTAATTTGCAGAGCAAACGATAAAAATATATGATGTCTAAAAAAAGTAGCATTTATTTCTTGAGACACGCGTGTTTTATTTCCGTATATTCTTAACTTATTTATTTTATTACATCCAAACCTCTGTAATATATTTTGAACACATCTATAATTTTTTCCCTTCAATACAAAACATGTTTTTCCCAGAGATAATTGGAAAATAATTTGTATAAGTTCGGCTTACTCCAAAAATAAAAACTTCATTGAGATCTTCAGCCAGGAGATGTATCACTTACATTCTAATTAAAGCAACACCGACGACGGAAGTGTAGAATTATAAACTGATATCATTATACAGTTAAATATAAAATGCAAGTTTCATTAAAATAAAAATAGATTTGGGTACTTGGAAAAAAGATAAGAAAGACTTCGCTGAAAATAATCCCTACTGTTACTTTTAGAGCAAAAATAAATATTATGTTATATCTTAGTTTTTAGAGTAAGCATTACATGTGGATGTTAAGAACTTATTATCACTTGTCTAGAATTAATTTTTATCTAAAGTTTTTAAAGATTTGTTTCAATTACACACCTTTACAAGACGGTTTTAAAACTAAATAATTCTATTTCAACTAGTTGATTTGCACTATGAGATAAAAAATGCAACAAATTTAACCCTTAGCACTAAAGTCTAATCTTGATGTGTTATCTAAATTTGTATAAAGAAAGTAGGTATTAAAGATACACTGCTGGCCACCGTAAATGCAACACCCTGAAGGAAGCACGCAAATAACATGAAATTTACAACATGCATTAGGGGAGGTGAGATATGCAAATGATTAGAATTTCAGCGCAGACACACATCACGCATGCCTGTGGCTCCACCTCAAAGCGCTATTTAAGGCTTGGAGATTTCGATTTCAAGTTCGGCAATTGTGTTTTTCTTGTGGTTTTTTCAAAAAACGATCAGTTATGTGTCGTAGAAAACAGCGATCAGCTTTTGATCAAGTGTCCGAGTTCGACAGACGAAGGATAGTGGTCTACCGAGACTGTGGATTATCTTTCAGGGAAATCGGTAGCACCAAACAACTGTAATGCGGATATGTGACCGTTGGATGCAGGAGGGAACGACGGACCGACGTGGTCGATCGCATCCACCTCAGTGCACCACTTCACGTGAGGACAGGCAAATTGTGCGCATGGCAGTGACGGATCGCACAGTCACATCTCGAACCATAGCACAGCACATTGAGTCTGTTACGCATCATTCAGTGTCTGCGCGTACATTCAACGAAGTTTACAGCAGAGTGGTCTGTCCGCAAGAGGCCCGTTGCTTGGTCTACCCTTGACGCAGAACCACAGACGACTCCGCCGCCAATGATGCGATGAAAGAAGGATGTGGGTGGCAGAAGGGAATGAAGTTGTCTTTACTGACGAGTCACGCATCTGTCTGCAACACTACGATGTTCAGATTCGAGTCTGGAGACACCGTGGAGAGAGGATGCTACACAGCTCCGTTATGCACCGCCACACTGGTCCTGTACCGGGTATTATGGTATGGGGCGGTATTGGACATCACTCTCACACTCCTTTAGTACGCATTGCCGGTACGTTAAACAGCCAGTGCTACATATCCGAGGTCCAAGGTGTTGGAGCCAGTTGTCCTTCCTTACCTTCAGGGCTTGGCCACAGCCATATTTCAACAGGATATTGCGTGACCACACGTGGCACGCATTGTCCAAAGGTTCTTCGTAAATCACCAGATTGAATTGCTTTTCTGGCCAACTCGCTCTCCGGATCTTTCACCGATAGAAAACATGTGGTTCATGGTTGCTCAACGATTGACACAGATTACACCCCCATCTGCCACACCAGATCAACTTTGGCAATGTCTGGAAGCTGCTTGGTACCCCAAGAACACATCCAAAGTCTCTTTGAATCAATGCCGAGGCGTGTAGCAGCGGTGATCTCCAACAATGTCGGCTACTCTGGCTACTGATTCTGGCAGGAACCACACTTCACAGTATTCTATAAATTTAATTATTTGATACTTGGTCAACATGTTATCTACAAAATAAATTTTGTTGTGCTATCTCTTGTATTTCTTGGTGTTGCATTTACGGTGTTCAGCAGTGTAGTTATAAATGTATTTATTACAATCATATATTGCCAAAGAAAATTGCTTTATATCTGACATTCAGACATTTATTGAATATGCATACAATCCGATCAAAGCTAAAATTTATTGTGTTATTTCCTTGAACACAGAAATCCTCTAGCATTTTTTACTGCTATTTATTACATTAGGTTTATTCTGTATTTCTCTAATACTTTCCTGGAAGTATACGTTTTCTTGAATTGTTATATATCAGGTCGGAAAAACGCGTCATTACTAAATAAAGAATATAGGCTTACTGTAACTTTTTAATCTAATAATTCGTAATATATTTAATGCAATTCATTATATGTGACCATAGATTATTACCTACTAGCTGAAGTACCCGTTCTTCGCCCGGGTTAAATTTAAAAAAAAAATAAAATTCAGCTTTCTTCTGCAAGCATGATATATTTTAAAGAGGATTGAGCCATTACATGGCAGTGTATCCGAAAGTTAAAAATAATTTTTTTACGAGTGTTCACATTGAAATTTTGCTTAACAATAAATAATGATTTCATAAAAACATATTTGAATGTAAGAGATAAAATTAACATGCTAAAAGGGTAAAAAGGAATGAAAATACAAATAAATATTATAACAGAAAAGTAATAATAGTAGCAGTTCTGTTATGGGAACTATGAGTAAAATAACATGAAATATATAAATCAGAAGAAAAAATTAATTATGATAAACCATTTCACTAAAATACTATCATAAATAAAATATTAGGAAGACTTCAATTGGAAAGAAATTAAATTAGTACAAACTAAAATTTAAAAACACACCTAAAATAGGCCTATATTGTAATAAACCATTAAATTAAATTCACTGCAGCATTAAATTACATGAGGAATGCATGTAATACTATCCAACATCTACATTACATTTAATATAAAATTTAGATGTAATACAATAGTGAAAAAATTAAATTAGTAAAAACTAAAATTTTAAAAAAAACCATGAAAAAAACAGATTTAAAAAAAAAAATTTTTTTTTTGAACTTAATGAGAGAAATAATAAACCTTGTTGATAAAAAATTAATTTTTAAACAATTTTTTGCATTATTTTGATTAAAAATATTTGTTATTCAGTCGAAAAGAACAAATGAGAAAATACAATGATAAATAATTAGTGATCATTGAAATATATCATATATGGACCGGATGATTTGTATAAATTATATGATCTTCATAAAACTAAATGAGGAACATATCAGAAGCAAAGTTAAACCGTGATGCCATGAGAAGTAAAATCGCATCAGCAATGAATTTTAAAAAAATCCTCAGATAAATATCAGAAAATTGTATAAAGCTGCATCTTTTTTTCACAAACATTTTTCAATCACAAATGGTATAAATAATTTTATATATTTGAAGATTGATAAAAGCAAAATTAAGCCACAATGCCATGTGACAAAAAATTTGATCAACACTGATCAGCATCTGATGCGTTTTCCTGTAATGATGAAAACATGGTATTTGCGAATAAAAGAAAGAAAAACAATAACCTTTTCTTTCAACCAAAAAAAAAAGTCATAGAAATGTATGCATATGTAACAAATATATACATTGCATATGCATAAAATCTTCAAAAATCTATATGAAGAATAGATTGTCAGAAAAAAAATAAACAATGATGTAACATAACAAAAAATTGCATTAACTCAGAATTTTAAAGTGCAAAAGAAAATTACTTAGTTATGCATTCAATCACATCAATAGTTTCCGTGAAGATCTTCTTGATGAATAAAGCTAACTATCTTTCCATGAGATCAAAAAATGAGTACTTATCAGTTATAAAAAAGCAAGAAATTTAAAGTTTAGAAAACAAACAAATATAAAACTTTGTGTCACTAACATACAAATTATAACAATTTAAATTAAAATATCTAGAACAGAAAAATTAAGCCCTAATTTTGATAAAATTACCATATAACCAGAGCTCTGAACAAACAAAACACTCCCAGAATGTCTTTAACATGAAAAATTGAAACAGAAAGAAAATAAACATAAATATATATGAAGTAACCTTACGTATAGTAGAAATTATATGACATTAATTCAAACCAAGAAGCAACCTTGAATATAAAAATAAAGGTCTAATTTTGACTAAACTACCCCAAACAGCTTAGAACAAAAAGAAAATATGTCAGAAAATCTCATACGTAAATAAAAATTCGTATTATCCTTCATATTCTTACGTATTAGCAACACCACAACCAAACCGTCACTAAGCAAATCACGCTATATCCCTCCAAAATCTGACTGATTTGTTTTTCATATAAAAACACCTAAGAATCTTAGTTGCTTTGACATCAATGAGCGATTAGCGTGGCGCTAATTTGGCTGTGATGACACTATTATAAGTATCATAAATTCTAACTTAAATAATGATATTGGCACTCTGAAAATCCCAATTAGTTTGAATGGAGTGTCATTTTATATGGTACTTACATATTATCGCAATCTATTGGCGACATTACACGAAATGAAGCATATGGTTTGCCAATTAAGCGCATACAACACATGAAATTGAGGTTGCCAATTTGGCAAGTTATTAATTAAGTTGGTAATTGTTGTAATAATATGTCAGTACCTTTTCTTTTTGTTATATGCTAGATTTTGATACTATTTTGCTACATCGACGAAACATGAAATTTGTCGAAAAAGAAAAAAAGCAATAACCTTTTTCGGTACTTATGTATTATTGCAAAAATCGGCAACTCTATTAATGACTCACCAAGTTGAAAACCCTTAATTCCTATATGTCATACGCCCTGAATTGGCAGCCAGGTTGCTTAATATGTGTCCTTAATATGTAGCAATAATGCAATCCCTTTTCCCTTCTCATCGAAAGGAAATGTCATACGAACTGCTTTTTTCCGACCAAATAGTCATGCTAATTAATTGGTTTTTTATAAAAAAAATTTAGAATCTTCGGTGTTTTGGTCTCAAGATGTTATTTACGTGGCACCAATTTTGATGTGGTGATGCTAATACATAAGTACCTCATTATCTAAGTTTCTGTTTAAAAAAGCTTCACAAATCATTTTTTGGCTCAAAAAACTAATTTTTGATTCACAGTATCTATAATTAATTAAAACTACAATGAGCAAGAAAATTACAGTTCAGGAAATAAACATATTTAAAAATGTGTGACACTAAAATAGAATATATAGCATTAATTAAAATTAAAAGGTTATCAAAAACAAAAGAAAATTAATCCTTAATTTTGCCAGGAAATCTTAAGGATAAAAAATTTAAACATGAATAAAATAAACGTAAATATATATGAAGTAACCTAGCAAATAGTAGAAATTTTAACATTAATTCAAACTGAAAAGCAGCTCTAAATAGATAAGCAAAAGTCTGATTTTGATTAAACAACCATAAACAGCTCAGAAAAAAAAAGAATATGTCAGAAAATCTTCTTTATAAATAAAAATTTGTATTCTTATGTGTATTATTACCACGCAAATCGTGCTATTTCCCACCAAAATCTAAATGATCTTCCTTTTAAAAAAAAACGCGTAAAAATCTTTGTTGCTTTGATATCAAGGAGTGATTCGCCTATCACCAATTTGGCTGTGGTGACGCTAAAAGTAGGCAAGACGTACCGCTAAAGTGTACTGATATTCAAGCGATGATTTAGTTCAAAGCTTTACTTACTTTGAGGCCGACTACATTCTGTTGTGACATCAAAATCACATGAATTGTAGCTCAAGCACAACCGTAGATTCATAATACCACCAATATTCAGGTTAGCGAGAATAAGGGAAAACAACCGTGCAAACCCAA
The DNA here is from genome assembly GCA_019973975.1 of Trichonephila clavata. Taxonomy (NCBI): domain Eukaryota; kingdom Metazoa; phylum Arthropoda; class Arachnida; order Araneae; family Nephilidae; genus Trichonephila; species Trichonephila clavata. Next base: position 225,955 of record BMAO01023989.1, read on the forward strand.
GGTCCTTACAACTGTTTAGTACCAAAATATGCACATATGTTTTTGCATTGTTGACTCTAAGAATAACATAAAATTAATAAACATAGGGGAAGCAAACATTTTACAGATACAGCAAAAAGGTTTAAAGATGTAATCAGGCTTATAGTACAGATAAGATTAACCAGGAGCATAAAAGGAAATAGAACATTTTATGGGAAGTAAATATCTTTAAAAGTGGCCACAACAATAAAAATAGTAGCTTTAACAACCTTAGGCATTGCAAGATGGGTACTTTTTCCATTGAGCAATCAGCGTGCATTATTACAAACCACAAAAGTTGATGAGAAAAAATTATAAACAAAAATTATACACAGATACATAAATTTAATATGGTGGCGAAACTTTAGTATTGTCCACTACCGTTGGCGGGCTAACAATCCATCTGATGCTGATATCCCGTCACAAAATTTTCGGCACCAAAAGTTAAGCGAAGAACGAAATCACATCGCCTTGAATATCTGTACACTTTAACGGTACATATTGCCCTCACCTCTTTTTTTAAAGTACGGAAAAGGATAAAATACGTTATGAATCAAATACGATTCACATTTTAAAACATTGAAAATCTACTGTTATCAAAGTAGTGTTGCCAATCGGAAGAATGAAATTTAGAAAAAACATTTTTTGACAACGATTTTTTCGAAAAACAAATGTAATATATCCCCAAAGAGTTGAAAAAACGAATAAATACAACCATAAATAAATATATTTACAATAAAATGTGCTAAAATCCCCTCCAAAATTGCTCAAAATATTAATTTTCGCAAAGTTAAGACTTGGCAGAGCTGATGACGTCATATCTCCATTTAGTTGAAAAATCGCATAAAAATTGAATTTTAAAAAAATCTAAAGCAAATTTCGAAAAACACTCTTCGAGGTTAATAGCATAACGACCTATAGCTTCTACATGCCAAGTTTCATATTTCTGGGTTGCTTAATTTAACCGGAGTAGCTGAAACACACAAACACACACAAACTCTTTCTTTTATATATTAGTATAGATATGGCTCTCAAAATGATTTTTTAGTACACAATAATGGAATTGGGTGAAAAACTCTTGAAAGAGTTTCCAAGGCTTCAGTCAATTTCTTAACTGTAATCAGAACTTTAACAGTTTGCCATTAATGCTCGAGCTCTTATTACCTGAAATAAGGCAATGGTTGAAATTACTAAGTCTTTGCCATAATTGCAATATTCTTGGAGGTAATATTTGTACATTTTAACCTTTTTGAACAATCTTCACTAATTTAACAAAATATTGTTTAATTCAGCTTATGGTTTTAAGTCACTAACACGAAAAAAATATATATAAAATCGCAAAGAGTTTTTTTCTGTCACGATTATCTAATTTATGTTATTCATCATTGTTCTGAAATAATTAATATATTACCCATCTTATCCTTACACAAATATCAGAATGCTGACATGGAAACTTGTACTTGCAAAACAGTAGGCGTCACAAGAAATCGAATATAACGAGTTTGAGCATATTTTTCGCTATCTACACGCCCCTTCAGACGGATGAAAAATCATTTATCAATTAAGAAGTCATTAGTAGGCAATTAGCATTGCTAATGTACTAAGCCGATACGGTTAACTCTTCGATCTAAAGGAAGGGGCAGTCATAACACTGACGGATCACAATTTTAATACCATAATTTTCTACCCAAAGAAAAAAAAAATCAAAATTAAGCAATTATTTCTAGATATATTTATTATATAGTTATTCTGGCCGAAAAAACTGAACCCACTTATGTCGAGAAAGGTTCCCGTTCCCGTTTTGAAGATAATTTTTGAACCGTAATTGTTGTTGAAATGTTATTAGATCTTTGCCAGCTATTTTTGAGTAGTAGAAACTAAAATTTCATGCATTCAAGTTTTAATGATATTTGATGCGGAAAAGAACAACTTTCTTTCTGATGTGGGTAAATGGGGTGGTAATGAGACTGTAAGTTTGGAAAGGCAGAAAATAAAACGGTGTCTTCTGAACTTATGAAGCATAATTTTCTGAGAAGAAAACGAAAAATGCGATCTTTAAGCACTGCTTGTATGAAACTATAATGCCCGCAAAATGCTTTATACTTTCTTAAGCTTCTGTTTATGCTCTTTCCCCGTTTTGAACATTTAAGGTATTTAAAGAAATAGTTCAGTATCATTACAGAAGGTGCTGCATAAATGAAACTTGGAAAGAATGCATAGGTATGAAAATTCCGTATTTAAAATAACCAAGGATTTCCACAAAAAATCCCCCTTTCCTAAAATTTTCTTCGGGTAGAGACATTTTTAATCGTATTACATCCGACTTTAACTTCAGAAATTTTTAAAGATTATTTAATGTTCAACATTACATTTGGGAAAAGAAGAAAATTTTAATGGTATTTATAAAAATAATTCTTTTCACTTTGTATTTGGGAATGTAACGTTGGAGAAATAAAATATTTCTCTTCAGTTAAAAAAAAAGTAAAGATTTATAAATGCTCCATATCTATGTACAAAGCAATGAAACAATGTATTAAATTGCTATTAACTATCAATGGATTAAAATCACGTGACATCATAATCACATGATAAATGCAATCACATGTTTTCAGTTAATTAGTTCTTACGCGTCACTGTTGTGAATTTTGCCTTTTGCAGAAATTCTCTTATAATAAGTATATATTTCTTGACAGCAACAGAACGCATAAGCAAACGAAATACACTTGATTAAAAATCTGTATAGCATAATTTTTTTTTTATATTTTGTAAAAACCATTCGAACAATCTTAATACTAGAACCTCTTTAACCAATTATCAAGTTTGAAATTATATCTGGACTCTATAAGTACACCAACAAGTATGAGTCTAATTTCAGCTTTAAACGCAAAGGAAAACACGCGATTATGTTTATCATATGGCCGTCATGAATTTAGTCCAGTATTATTCAACGCACGCATCGGCTCTGTGGCTTTGAGGAAGCGTGCTCGCCTCGTTATCCCAAGTTTGCGGGTTCGATCACGGCTGGAGTCGATAGATTTTTTGGATGTGAAAGTCCTATTTATGCATGTCCTATGTTTATGTGGCGTGTAAAAGATCCCTTGAGTATCCATTTGTTTTTGGTACTCTCGGCAAAGTTAAATCGCGGCAATATTTATCATCCGCCGAGAGTTTGAATTGAATAAAATTGTAATGTCACAATTTGGCAACAATTTGCGAGAGCTACCACTGAAATGGCTCCCAATCTTGGGGACATGCCGCGTCTGCAAACGGTTTAACTGCGAAAATGCAGCTCGTTTTTGAAACAAGCTAAGCAATTCCAAGTATACTTTTCTATGGTTTTTATATACCAGATGTGTTTATAGTACTACTCATGAGATCAAATAATAAAAAAACTACCATTTTTTATTTATGGAGAGAATTTCAATTAAGTGAGTCTTTGCAAGTAATACTTTTGTTAAAAATTAAAATTTTTACATAAAATACGTTAATTTTTTGGGAATTTTAAATACTTTACTAAATAAATATTTTGTTTATCGAAAAGTAAGAAACCTTCAAACTGTGACTCAAAATTTTCGAAATTAATGATTGAAATAAAAAAAAATTGGAACCATTCCTTAATTTTTATAAACATTATTATAAACCAAATTGAATTGATTTGATCGACACATGAGCTAGAAAACTAATCTTCAAAATGTATAAATGTTAGAACATTGAGCTTCGACGGATTTACATGCACCAACTCTGGGTATTTAATGGCACCAAGATTCATATCACGATTCAAAAGAAGTAAATCCGTCCACACAAATTCACAACTATATCCACTCTAACTAAATCGAATCTATAATCACACATTTTAAATTTGTATTTTTTTTTAAAGTATGATGAATGTTATGTTTTCTTTAAGTCGTTATACTTTTAAAGAAAATTCTGAAACAAATGAAATTTTCTTTTCCACAACTACAAAGAATATTTTTGTTCAAATGCAAATTTGTAAATGAATATATTTGAACAATATGTTTATACCATCGACTTTAAAGTTCTTCTAAAAAAATAATTTAAAAAAATCTTATAAAAAAATATTACATAAAAAAATTAAACTAAAAAAAAAAAAAAATAAAAAAAAAATATTACTGAATACAGAAAACATGTCTATAGTTATACAAAAGTTTAGACAAAAATGTAATTGAAATTCTTAATTTTATAACTTATTATAAAATGAATTATTTGATCAATTCTAATCTTAAAATGTTAGAACATTAGCTTCACTTTATGCACAATCGTATTAATGCAAAGATCATATCAGAAAAAAAGTAAATGTAAAAAAAATATATCACTTAATAAATCAATCTAAACAAAAAATAAAAAATGAATTTATTTTTTTTGTTTCAAATGCAAATTTGCAAATGAATATATTTGAACAATATGTTTATAACATCGACTTTAAAGTTCTTCTAAAATAAATCATTATTCTACAACAACGAATTCTTTTTGGATAAAATTAATCATTATCATAATAAAAGTATTCAACACTAATAAAATGTACTCAATCTTCAAAATAAAAATAAATATTACTCCCCCCCCCAATAACATTTCCCTATTCTATTCAGCTCGATTTCTTTATACGAGACAAACATGTTCTTAGTTAATACAAAAAGTTTAGACACAAAATATGTCTTTCTTGTTTATAAAACTACAGTTTTTGTTATTATAACTTCTAGCACTCTCTACATTGGTATTCAAAATTATGAAAATTTGCACGATTGGCACAATTTTATGAAAAATATTTAAACAAGATTGGTCACATTTTCGGAAACTTCAGAGCATATTATAATCTTGATTGCTCTAAAAATTTCTGTCCTGTGGAATACTGAAAGTTGCTGCTCAATAAATAGAACTGAGTCATAAAGTCGGCCTGCATGATGATATTATTATAAACTTCCAAACATTTCAACAGTGAAAAACCTTAATATGAAAAAGAAATTATGTTGTTTCTAATGCCTCAGATCAAGGCCACGAAATTCATTGTGGATAGTGGCTAGTTTCCTTACATCTTTCGTTACCGAGCTTTGAACGCCATGCAGGTGGCAATAAGTTTTGGTTCGTTCCACGCCAATTTTGATGGAAACCCAGTAAGATGGTCAGGGGCCTCCCAACTCTCCATAGGGCTTAGGGTCGACGAATATTTAAAGTGCCTTTTGCAGCACAAGTGTACTATACATTTACAAATATCCATGTCTTCTCCAGGATTCGAACCAGGTCCTACGGTTCAGCAGTCAGCTCCATAAACCATTTGGCTACAATGAAGATTAAATAAATATTCCAGTAAAATATTTAATCGCAACAGCCCTTTAACAAATTCTAATAGAAGGGAATATTTGAAAACTTCATTCCTTTTAGAATCATTTTATTTTTTGAATAATACTCAGTCGATCTTATGAAGACGCATTATATGAATGTATTACAATATGATTCACGATAAAATAAACTGAAGCACAATATGTTTAGCTAAAAAATTACCAGTTTCGATATAAGCAAAAAGATAGTTCTGAAGATTGGAAAAATAATTGATTTATAATTAATTGTAAATTCCACAGTTTTTTTCTTACTTCCTAGAAGATGTCCTTAAGTATTAATGCAATCATAACAAAGTTTACGGGGAATAAATGGAAAATATATATGTATTACTTATATACCTAGATTACCATTCTTTATACTGCAAAGCAATCATTACGCGAGAATTGCGCTTACAAAAAACCATGCGAGGCATGCATTGTTATTCCACAATGCCGTCTTGTTTTCAAATGAGATTGTGGTAGAATACTATGTATCAAAATCCGAGTACAGACGGTTTCGTCTTAAGAAAATAGAATTTTTAGGATAGAAAATATACACTCACAAAACGTTCTTTTCGTGATCCTTTATAAACAATATCTTGAATTTTGTTTGAGGAAAAAACGATATTGATTGCAGAAAAGAAATATATACATATTTTAGAAGATCGTATAAAATTTATACTTGTGTTCAGAAAAATGATATATTTCAAGTAAGACAAAAACTGATATTTCTTGACAATGATTTATATATGATAGACATGAGAGAAATATAAAAAATATGCCTAAATATTTATAGATTCACAGGATGAATTGTAGATATTATTTGTGCATACAAGTCTCAGCGAAAAAACAAAATCAGCGAACTGAGAATCTTGTTTTCTGGTGTAAATAAATAAATTTCTGTTAAATTAGTATTAACTGAAATATACATTTTTATAACTTCTAGGTATATTCGATTTTAAAATAGTTTACAAATTAAATTACCAAATGTGTCATAATTGTTACTTTAGGCAGAAAAACTTGGGACTTTTTCACTCTAATTTTAAAAGACATTTTACAGTATTCATATTGTTTCATAAACATATTACCATACCATATTCTAGTAGAACAGCAATTTTTTTTTGTAAAATGTTTTCCTGGTTTAATATTTTGATCTTGTGACGACGATATTTGAACTGGCTTCCAGTTTTTTTAACTTGCATACCGTGCCGAACTTTAGGAAAAATTTATCTTAAAAGACAATGAAATAGAGAGTTTGTTGGTTTCTCTCCATATAAAATTAGTTATAAGAATATAATAAGAGATAGAATACATACATTATTTATAGTAAATATATGTGTATTATGGAAGGAACCATTCGTTATAAACATTTTTTTTATCAAATAATATTACTAAAAGTAAACAAAAGCTAAATGTTTTACTCGACTTTTCTATAATTTTATCGAAGATTTAGCATTTAATGAAATGGTGAAAGAAGTTATTGTTGTGCATCGACATAAAATCAAGAATTACAAAACATATATTTGTTTATTTGTTATCAAGTTAAATCACGAAATGAAACTATCAGAAAAAGATTTTGCTTAAGTAAATGAAAAGATAAGAAAACAAAAGGAATAGTACTTGTAAAATACTATTCAGATAAATCATTACTTGATAGGATTCCTTTAAGAAATTTTTCCAGTATAGTGTTTAGTGAATCTGACTACTGTGCCGTTGGGCCGGGGTTTGAATGTCGGAGAAACAATAGGAGAACTCTAAGTAACCGTAAAGCTGCAAGTCCATGCGTGAGGTTGGTGGAACGGGAAAATAGATGAAATGTCCTAGATCACCTCCAGGGTGTTCTCCCTTAAAATTGGGGTGGAACCGAGGCAATTCTTATTGCCACCTGTAATGGTGCTCAAAGCTACGGCTAGCTACAGGCATACATTCGTTTTGGCCATTTGCCAAAACGAATTTCCTGTGCCTTGATTTGATACCGTCAGACAGGTGGCAACAGCAACAAGAAACTTTTTAAAGACATTTAAATACACTTAGGTTTTCAAATTATTAAAATCATACGAATACGTTATAGACATGGGACTTAATACATATTTAAATCTTTTAGGACAGATACTACAGTTTTTAATTCTACGTCCTATTTGCATTATGGAGTTTCTTGTAAATTATTGGATACGCAATGATTAATTTTCTTCGAAATAAACATAACATAGCGGTTTTTTAAAAGATATGAAAACAGATGTTTATTTAAAACAATTTGATAAAAATAGCATAAAGGAACTATTTAGTCATCCTTATGAAAGAAAAATGAGTACATCAATAAAAAAGTTATGTTACCTCTTTTCATCTTTTTATACTAAACAATGACACATATATGTAGCATCACTGAAAAATTGATTCAAAAGGTTAAAAAACTACGCTGAATAAAAATGTGTTCGGTCTTCAAAAATAAATACTTATTTATGAATTTTAAAACTGTTTCTTGGTCCCAATATACTTCTTTAAATGGAAATATAATTAGTTTGATTCAATGTGCCCTAATAAAACTAAAAAATAAACGTCTAAGCAAATTTTATCTTTTACAACATGCTGCATTTGAAAAAGTGCCTTGAAACAATGAAAACAGAGGTAACGAAATTTCAAAACAAAGGTTACAAAAGGCATTAAATTTATTTTAAATAAATTATCCATTATAAAATTAATTCAAAACTCATTTCTTGCTACCGACTCTATTCATAAAAGGATTTTACCTTGTATATACGTTGTACAATACTGAATGTCAGGCGTTTGTCAAAAATAATTATAACTTTTTTTTCAAAGTAGGAAAATGTTTTTATCTTTCAAAATCAGCTTCCTTTTGTGTAACAATAATTGGATTCCGTAAATATCGTTGTTATAAGTATGATATTAAAAGAACATTTTTTTCAATATTCGCAGCAGAAGATAATTGAAATCCACAGGGATAGCTAAAAGAAGTTTCGTTCCATTTTAATTTTGAAGAAGCATAGTGCTTCATAACCTGTTTCTAAAAGCATAGAGTAAACGCGATGGAAATTTTTTCTTGAAAATAGCGTGCCATTTACGTCGAGCCTTTGTTTTGTCGTTTCAACGCATGTATTCACTTTATTGTGTCGAGAAAGCTGAGGGAATTTATATTCGAACCTAAATTGTTAGCTTATGAAGACTATTTGATTGAATCTTAAATATTGAATTTTAGAACGCTTAAATTAGAAGGATTTTTTTTCCATGCACTTAAATAAAAGTTATTCTCTGACAAACAAATGAAATTAATTTTATAAAATCTATGGAGTTTAGAGAATCAAATAAAAAAAAACTTACGAAAAAGGTTTGCGTGAAAATTTAATGGAATAACTTCAAAGGTGAGTATTAAAAATAAAAGAAGAATTTACAAGAGCAAACACACACGCACAATATGTATTAAAATTTACAACTAATCGAAACAGCAATTGAAAACAGAACATGCTTAGTTTTATTTTAAATAGAATATATTTTATTTAATTCACAAAAACGATTTATTTATGTGGAATATACATATATGTACAATGAATAGATACCATTAAAAAAATTCTCAAATATTCCAAATATTTATTAATTTCTAAATTTTACGTTAAGTGAAAAATGAATAAAAAACAAAATATGTCTATCGGATACTTTTTTTATTATAACATTTATAAGGTAGATATATTTTAATGCGTTGAAATAATTTCATAATTAGCTTTGTAATCACTCTAATGAATGAGTATAAATTGACCGGGGATTCCATTGGAAACGATTCAATTCACAAATTATATGACTCGCTGTTTGTGTCATTGAGAGAAATATCATAATTTAATTTTTAGAAGGAGCTTAAAATGTTACATTTTAAAATTATCTCGTTTATTAAAGCGTAAATTAAATTAGGAACAAATCCTATATCCTGGAAAAAATTCCTTTTGCAAAGATTAAATTTTTTACAATATTTGGCAAAACACTTAAGGTAAAACCTTTTTTCTTTATGAAGGAGACATTTTAATTACAGAGCAATAGTTTCCTAGAATTATTTGTAAGACGATGTAAATTTGTTTATTTCACGATACTGTATTTTTGCTGACGAAGTAAATTTGTAGTAACAACAAAAGTCCCACAAGAAATTACATGGAGGGATTTACCCATGCGAAATAAAATGGAATAATACCTTAAGACAACAAAACTGTTTATGGCGTCAGATAACAGATCTACATAAAAAGGTTCATCTACAAAAGGCAATTCAAAATTTAAAGAGAGAAATATATATTTTCATAACAATAAAATAAAATAATAATTTTACTATTATATGAAGGCCGGCAGGGTGGCTTGGTTGGTTTGTCGCTGGCCTTCCGCACCCAAGGTTGCCGGTTCGACCCCGGCCCAAGTCGGTGGATTTTCATGATGCAGAAAATCGACAGCGGCTATATCGTATGATTATGCGGCATGTAAAAGATAACTAGAGTGTCTGTTTGGCTTGGATGCTATCGGCAAAATTAAATCCTAGTACTGCATCGCAAAGAGCTCAGGTGCCTCCCTCTGTGGAGAAAACTGGGCGTCAAAATTGCTTGCTGAAATTGGTATCGCCTATAGGGTGCAGCGCTAAAAAGTGATACCAGCTCCTGGGGAATGTACTAGGTCTGCAAAGGTTTAAAATACCAATGCGCAGCCTCATTGGAAAAAAACTATTATATGAAGACCCCTTTTAAGGTATCCGACTACATGGGACAACTTTTTTTTAAAAAAATGTAGTTAAAGGTATTTTTTTGTGGTTTTTAGATTTGTTTAGTAAATTTTATGAAAAACATGCTAAAATTAAGAAGAGAAAAATAAGTTAATTTTACTAAAATGGGAAAAAATGGTAAAAAAAATTGACAAAAAATTACATAAACGCAGCCCATTCTGTACCAAAAGTTCATAAACAAATTTTCAATTTTTTAACTTTGATGTGTTGCTATGTTATTCTACTTCGTAGTGACCTTCAGTATAAAAAATATTTTAAGTTTTACAAAAACTAAAGCACTTTATCTTAGCTGTTGTATGAAATTGCTTAAAAAAACAGTGATTCTATTCACATAAAGAACTGTAAATTTTGTAATAAAACGATGATTAATAAATGTGAAGGTTAAAACAGTTCTACTCTTATACAGAATATACACAAAAATTTCAGTTAATTATTTTTGAATCTTTTTTTAGCAATCGCTGGCCCCGTTTGAACACTTTAAAAAAAACACATTTCGAGTAAAATGCGTTTTAAAGTATGACATCTTGCTCAAAGTAAAGGCATCTGCTCCTCCTGAAACACTTGTAGTTTTTGTTCTAGTGAGTAATAATAAACTTGGTGTTTTTATAAAGCTAATAAGATGGCCTATAAAATAAAATCACAAGCAACTTTATCAATTTTTGGAAAAATTCACAATTTTAGGGTAGTTCGGATACCTTAAATCATTTTAGGTATCATAAAAAGAAATCATGAACGGATTTTCTGAAGCAGACAATGTCCCTTAAATGCTATTGGGAAAATGAAGCAGGTAATGTGTAGGATGTGTTTTTCTTTGTCACACATATGTTTCAAATTGGAAGGCATCAAGTTCTTCCCATCTATATATAAATGGCTTTAATTGAGATTTTTCTCAATTACCTTACTTTTAAAATATTATGTATTTATGTTACCAAATCGTCAAAAATGTGGATTTTCTTACAATTTGTTTGATACCACTATATAGATACGTGTTTCTGTTTATAAACACTCAAGGGATTACATAGCATATTTTTACAAAGTTAAAAATATTCTTACTTTTGATTTAGTTAACTAATAATTTATGAAAAAATACTTACACCAAGAAAAACATTCTGGTGATCTGTACAAAAAACATTAAAGTAATGATTTATGTTCACTTCTTATATCATTTAAGGGCAACGTCTGTTTTGATTTGTGTGTGGGCATGTTACTTTCTGCAGTTCTTAAGCAAACTCCAATGTGAAACTTCATAAATCCACCCATCTGGAAAAATTATTCAATTATTTTTCTTTTCTCTCAAACTCCTTCCTTTTCCTTGATTTTATATATTTTACGTAAAAGATTAGTTGGCAGTTTACAGAATTTCAATACATTACAGTTTGTTTGAATGATGCAAAATTAACAGCTTATGATTAATACTTTAGGATTTGTTCAATAGCCAATTCATAAAAATACAAAGATAATTATTCACTAAAAGTAATTTGTTAGCATTCAATAGAGACTGAAGTGCATATGATGATAAGGAATTTTTGATTTTCCTACTTTGAATTGTTCCCATAAGATATTTCAGCAGGATTAAGATTTTTCAGTCTCCATCAAAATAATATAGTTACATTCATATGAAATCATTCCATCTTGGACTACGAACACTTTGTAGAAATACATAGTAATAATTCATTTACTTTGCTACTAATGTGGCGATATTATAATGAGTATTTTTAATATATATATATATATAATAAGTATTTTTTCGCACTATAAAGCACCGTTTCCTCCTGTTAGAATCGTGTCAGTGCTTATCGCTAAGCTTTTTACACAAATTCGTATTTATGCATATTTTTATTCAATATAAAATGAAAGCTTTTTTTTACAAATTAGTTGTTCTCACTTGCATTTTGGTAATTCCGTAACAGCCTGCAAGAGATAAACAAATTCGTTTTATGTAGTGTAGATAAGCAATGTTCTGGATAATGAAGAGAATATGGATAATGCATTACGTTCTCTTTGGGACCATCTACTAATTATACTCAAAGGAGAAACCTTCCCATGAACTGTTTGATTGATTTTTCAGAACCTCTTTCTGTGAAGGAACCATGGTGCTAGCAAATTATTCTTATTATTTAAAGTAAATTAAAATGAATTTGGAGTGGATGTTGATAGCGAAATCTTAGATGATATTATTACTTAAATTATTATACTAGCTGGTATATCCGTTCTTTGCACGCTGAGTTGATAAAATAAACAATACAGACTAAAGGATAAAGAAGTTTTTAGGGAGTTAATTTTATGTGAATTGCAAATTAAACAAAAAAAGCTTTTTGCATATCTCAGCTAAACAATAAACCACATTTGATAAATTTAAAGTCAGAAGGTCTAATAGCTAGTAAAAAGTATTTCTTTTTAAATATATTAAGCCCCGTAACTCTCCCGTAACCCGTAGCTCCCGTAACCCCCGTAACTTGTGGGTCGATTTTTGAAAACACCTTCCTAAGCTGATCAGCAAAAGTAACACATTGTTGCAAATTTTGTGCAATGAATAGTGTAAATAATTTATATCTGGATGTGTAATACTTAAATATTACGTTCTGTTGTATTCATTTTATGTTAAAATTATAATATTCCCAAGCAACGCCGTTCCTTACGTTAAAATGGCTATTCAATGGGAACATAGCGAAATGTTGGTGAAGGAATCAATTTGGGACATCATTTTTGGGGACCATGTTTGCAACTTGGTGATTGATTGAATAGTCCAGAAGTTGCTTTGCTGTAGTGCCATCTGGTGGGGAGTGGCACCAAAGAGGATAGCACAAAAACCTACTCCAAAAAAATACATATACATGCCGAATTTCAAAGTGATTGGTTGAACGATGTTGGAGTGAAGCGATTTCGTATATACAAACATCCATTTATATATATATATAGATTTGGGGAAATTACTTTGCGGAATATCTACGACTATCTTGAACATTTTTTATGTACTCACTCACAGTGAAGAATCTGGAGGTGCAGAGTTTTGGTGATATTTATGTTACTTCCTGTACATGCATATAATCTGCGATATATATATATATATATATATATATACGTGATTGAACGACTTTCAAATATAGGAAAATCTCACGCAATTTTTTCTCTGATTCTTTCAAAGTAAATCGAAAACTTCTTTCGAGCCATTGTTGTAAGCCTTCTGGATTTCTCTTTATAAATCCACAAAAGCAGAAATTCAAAGTTCCCACAAATATAGAAAACAATAATTCAAATCCCTGGTCAGGGACATCTTAAAGCATGGGTCAACTGGGCCTAGGTCCATTGAAATCCACAAAAGCACAAATTCAAAGTTCCCACAAATATAGAAAACAATAATTCAAATCCCTGGTCCGGGACATCTTAAAGCATGGGTCAACTGGGCCTAGGTCCATGGCCTCACCCTTAGTAGGGGCCTCATTTAGTTCACGACTCTGACAGAATAAGATAATGATCCGGATAATTTTAATGTGGTCAAATAATATTCCCGCTCATATTTATCATAAAACAGGAATTTCAAACTACATGTCAACTGGCAAAAGCAGTAAGATTGTATTATTATGTGATGACTGTTGTTCATATCTAGGGTTAGGCTTTTTTTCATAAGCAATCATTCAACTCATTTAATTGAAATGCGGTCAGCAGTCGAGCCAGTTTGGGTCTAGGTGTTTGAGATAATGAGTTGTTTCAAATTATCGTTTGAACAAGCATTTGATAATGCATGCTATATACCGTATACGTTTACAGATCTCAGGTCGGGTGACTTTTGCATAGGAGTCAGGACCTCAGTAAATCTTAAGATTTATCAGGGCCCAGGGCCTCAAAGAGTCTTAAGATGTCTCTCTCTGTACCTGGTTGTATAATCATATAAGTTGAACGAAATGCTCAGTTTCCTTGTCCCCTCTCAATGCATCGCTTAATGAGGCTTCTTTTCAAATAATCACGGTAGTCCTTTCAACATTTGTTTCGGGGTATTTATTTTGGCCCTCAAATTTGGTGAGTTGGCAGCATTTTGCAACACATTTAGTTTCCAAACTTATTGTGTTTTATTGATAGATGTATTTTCTCTGCCTGTGTGTGTAAACCGTCTTTTCTCAGAAAAAAAATCAAAATTTTTCGTTACATAACACACACTCACACAGATGCTAAACTGAAGCATCATAATATGGTTCTTATTAAAAAGGAGGAATGTGAATGTGAATAATTTTTATTTATAAGATCAGAACAATAAACTAAAAAAGGTAATGCTTATAGAATAGAAAGTTGGTGATGAGTAATTGATGCTTTACCGTTCCCAGAGCGTTTTTTGAAGGAAAAATAATTCAATTGTAAACTAGTAGTGTGTTACTTCCTCATGATGGGAAACTCATTCAGCATATAAAAAACAGAATGAATTTAAATATGACTCAAAACATTTTCTCCATTATTATATCCAGTATATTAACCCCCTTGTGTATCTAATAATTTTCGCAAGCAAAAATATTCACAAAGCTCAGAAACATATTAATATTTACTAAAGTTTTCAATTTGTTTAATGTAACGCGCAAATCAGCTACGCAAGACCCCTGTGAGATACAACGAGTTAATACAATTATTACCCCGAATAATCACTGATACAACAATGGGAAAGATACCAAATATTTCCACCAAGCTTACGGAAAATGAGGAATTCCTGCCAGATGTCAGAAAAATTCTTTTCTGACTCGTGTTAATTAATTTCCGAGTAAATGATTATTTGAACCCGGACACAGCTTAGGAGTCTTCATCGGTTCTAGAAAGAAATCTATAATTAAAATAATTCAGCATTATATATATATATATATATGAAAAAATAACCTTTTTGTCTTGAATTCGGGTGGAACTTTATTCATTTCCATAAAGCTTCATATTTTGACTATTAGACCGTTGATATAAATTTCCAGGATAGCTTTAAATTACTTTTTAAGATGATTTCTGATGTGAGTTTATGAATGATTTTAGTAAATAAACTTTTGATTAAGAAATTATACTTTTGCTAGGAAAATTATTTCAATAGATTATAGTTATCAAATTGATCCAAAATACGATTATTCTATTTTCTTTATAGTAATTACAACGTCTTCATGATTTACGTTCAGACTAATAAGTTGTAAGTAGGACTCTAATTTCCTAGGTTATTTTTTATATCTAAATGCATTATAAAAGTAGTACATAAAACAAACTTTCTAGCTCCTTTTGATCACACAAGAACGACAATGACATTTGGATATTTTTTATAACTTATGTTCAATCTTAATATTTTCAGTCTGATAAAGAAATACTTAATGTCACAGTAATGCTTACTTAATGTTTACATACTTAATGTTTGTTACAGTACAGATTTCTATTGCTTTTTTGCTATTGCAATAAAAATATTTTACGGATGGGAGGTCGTCTTTGAAATTTGCATTGAAGTTTTAATGATAAATACCTATAATAAATCTTGGTAAACCAAGCTTTTCTGATCTAATTATTAAACAATTTCACATCATGCATCTTTATGAGGAACCAAGTGAATTGTCAAACAATTTTTACAAAAGTATTGGATTGTTAAGGGCAAGAATCTTAGATTGAAAATTGTGCATTATTTTATTTAAGCAACATCTTATAACCAATTAATAAGGAATGGATCCCAACAAAGAGTTACTTTGGAAGCGTCAATTTTTAGTTGTGGTAATGTAGTAGTAAAATTCAACAAAAGCCAGGGCTCAAAGCTACTAGTGGCTAAATTCCTTTTATTTTTGTACGCCTTTCTGCTAAACTGTTTCATATATCGAAGGAATAACTAGTTTGATGGCAGGCGTAGTAATTGCGTCAAGAAGATGCACTATGATAATAGGATTCAATTTTTCTCTAATAATTGGAGGGATTTCAGTACTGAGAAAGCTATCTAATTTTCATGTATTTTTATCTTCCAGTCATTCCTACAAAGTTATTTTTAAATATTTACCTCAATCAGAATTTGAAAAAGAAATATTCTTATATCCATATTTTGAAGAGTTTTGGAAAGCAGGAAATTAAGTCTGTCAAATTTCACCTTAAAATAAGTAATTAATGAAATTGTATTAATTTTCAAAGTGAATTATACTTTGTTAGATCAAACTGAATTAATCATTTTTAACTCCTCCATTTATTGAAAATTAAGTATGCCTTAAATTTAAATGTCTTAACACTGTCGCATTTTAGTGCCACATTTAATTTCAAGTATATTCCAGATACACACTATTCAAATTCCAAAATGATTTAATTAAAGAGTTGAAAACTGATTTAATACAAAATAAATCAAGTTTTTGGAAGCTAATCTACAAAGAGTATTTGAACTTATTACAATGATATAGAATGTATATGTGAAAAAAAGGCTCGGATATCCTTTATGTTTGTGACAAATTTATATAAGAAAAAAATATATCTCGGAGTGTGTGGTTTCAAGGGTACATATCTAAAGTACATCCAGAAAATGATAGTATCGTATGGGTTGAGATTACAGAAATTGCGAATGATTACTTGAACAAATTAATAGCAAAAATCTCTACTTTATATATATATATATATATTTCCTTATACTAAGTATAATTCTTAAAAAAGTGGGAATATGTTTAGATTAAATTGATTTGTATTTATTATTTTTAATAATTTTTGTTTGACTTTTATTTATAGATTTATTATTTTTTTTCAGTTTTTATTAATTGTATTTTGAGTAAAGCAATTATTTTTTGTCCTAAACCACGAGTCAGCAATTTAAACCAAGGTTTAGCTAACTGCGGAAGATCCCCATGCGGCTCGTTGCACAGACAGTTGCGGATCTTCACGATTATGCCACTATTAATTTTTTTAAAGAAAAAATTACTATACCTACTAAAAATTGTATTCTTTTCTCTTTTTCTTTTATAATTTTTTAGAGAAACAATTTACTTCTTTTTGCGTATACATTTAAATATTTTATTGATTTAAGATATTAATTAAAGATTGTTATTTCTGTATTAAATATTTTCCATATCAACGAAGCTTACTGAGAATAATTAGTGAAAACATTAAAACTATTTCTAAAGCAGAACATTTTTTGTTGCTTCTTAATCAAGGCACTTCAGTTATGTGTTTAATAACAATTTTATTATAATTTAAAAACTGTAATTTCCATATCTCAGAGAAGAAGTACATCAAACTAAATGCATATCATACAAATTTATTTTATTATTTGGTTTTAAGTCTATTTAAATAAAATATTTTCAGAATATATCAAACAAAACTACGGAGATTTTGATAATTTTTCAAGTAAGTAAAATCATAATATTCATCATATAATGAATCCTTAAGACCTTTTTACTTAAAAAATTGCTGTCCAGAATGTAAGGTTGCAACGACTGCATGGCAATGTCACACCTCGTGTCATATAATAGATTTCAAAAAGGTCACAGTCTTAAGAAACTTAGTTGGCTTTGTCCTATAAGCTCATATATTTTTTTTTCAATGTGTAAGTGTAACTATCTCAATTTTTTCTCCTTCATTTCCTGAATTTGATTTACTCTTTTATATAGAAAGTTATTTCACTTCTACTTATACCTAGTAGTTGAGAACAAAAAAAAAGTTTTTTTATCTTAGCTCTTTCGTGACAATAAATGTTATTTTTAAAAAGAGCTTTCGTTGCGCTTTGCTTAGTTTTAAATAATTGATCTGAGACGTTTTTAGCAAAAATATTTACAGCTTATTGAACAATTGTTTTTTAAAATTTAAATAATAAAGTGAATTTGTTAATTTTTTGCAATATAACAATAAAGCTAAATCTCACAATCAGATTTGAAGAAACCTACTTAAAAATCATGAATTATATATATTAAATACAAAAAACAGTCTACAACTTAATTGATTAAGTTACTATTTTTTAGCTCCATTTTCCTCGTTTGAAAGCCATTTTTACTGTTTCCAATTCTCTTGAAATTCTGGAATTTCTGTTTAATTGCTATTTTTAAAAATGTTGAAAATCGATAGTTAGCAAAGCACAAATACTTCCATTCTATGTTTAAAAAAAGGTAAACAAAAAATAACAGTTTTTAAAAATCTTCTGTAAAAATTGCAAAGCACAATTTATTACATATGTCACGATAATGTAATTTATATTTTGTGAAAATTTTTCACTAAATTGAAGATATGGACATTAAGTAGTCAACTATAAATATTCGAATGCAAAATATTATGTATTTCATTATTATTTTTATATAAATAATTATTATATACTCTTTTCAAACATTTGATTCCTGATAACTCATGTTCTTAACAATCATTTACATATAAAAGCATTTTTTAAGCAATAAGTGAAAGGATTGATCAAAAACATTCGGATGTTTGGATTTTTCACAATTTTCTAACAATTTATTTTTCACAGATAAATAGTTCATCAATTTTAATTCTGAAATATGATTGTAACATAAACATTATTGTCTGTTGATTAAAACTAAGTTTTCAAAAAAATGCCTTATAGCAATGTAGAATTTCAAGTGAATATATATACAGGAGAGTCTCCTTACATTAAAAATACAAGTTCAGTTTAAAATATAATAATGTATAAAATAAAATAATTTAAATATTTAAAAAATTGGTAGACATAAAATGATAGAATGTACAATAAATTTGATAAGAAATCAAATAAACTTCATGAAACATTTAAAAAATATTGCCTGCATGAGGTGCAGTAAAATCATAATTAAAATATCCATATAAATTAAGGATAAATAGTTCAAGAACTGCAGAGTCAAGAAGTGCAGCAATAACATTTGTCGTAGAAATTGAGGAGAAATTTGTTATGCTAACTTATTTATTAAATATCAGATCTTCAGTTCAGTTTTCCATTTGATCGGAAGGAAAAAGGCTCAACAACCCAGTAACTACGAGATTCTCTGTATATACTGGGATAAGAAATCCAGTTATGTTACTATTACTGGATATTCCAAAGTTAATAGTAACATTGAAAGCTTATAAATTTTGAAATTTTTTGTATTTAACGATAATTTAAAGTGTACATGTTTCATATATGTGGTGGATTTAGCATACACAGAAAGCTATGGAAAGAAATGAAATCTGAATATATATTTACTACTGTCGGTGAAAAATGACTTACTGTAGTAAATTTACGCTTGATTTTTTAAAAAAAAAATTGCAGAAACCTCATCAATCACTTTGTATTTATCGCAATTACTCACAAAATCATTAAAAAGTCCAGGCATGATTTGTGAATGCAAGATGATTTTACTCGGTTGACTGATTATTCAAAAATATGTATATTTCAATAAGTTGACATAAAACACAGACTTTTTGTATTAGTGTGTTTTGATTTTAAATTTCAAATTATATTAGATTTCAGGGAAATGCAGCTATGCATGTTCTTCTCACATCACACTTACGACTGCGGTAATTGAGTTGTCATTGCGAACTTGTAGCCATGAGGCTATTTCTGCTGAGTTGTTGGTTCAAAGTTTTCAACTAGAAAGTCTTGAGCTATTGTGTAGAACTGCAATTATACATTAAATCTATGGGGGCTCTACGATTTCATGTTTGGAGGTTGTGAAAAGTTACAGAGTGGAGAGCTAGCTCAGGCGTTGTCCTTATCATTTCAGAGAAGTTCAGACTTATGAGGTGTCTCCATTAGCCATGGTTTTGCTGCTGCGAAGCGCGACGTTAATAAATAATCACAATACAGGTACAGAATTACTATTACAATCATCACTGGGTGGCAACATCTGAACGTAACACGGATTTTAAGTGCACAATATTATTATTCTTTATTGAGGCGTGTGCTAATAAAGTGATTCGAAGCGTCGCAGGCAAACAGTTTTCAATGTATTTTCGTGAAACAAACGCGATAGTGAAGAGGTATGTATCACGTACTCGAGTAGGCAAGCAAATTTGCGATAACTACACTTGTAAGGACGTGGCATTCAATTAAAAATAGCTCGTATGGGTTAACAGCGTCCGAATTGCATCAGCGAGCTGTAAAAAAGTTTTTAACAATGGAAGGGTGTAAGTGGTGGATATTAGTAGCACACACACACACACACACAGAATCCTGCTGAATGCGGTGACACGTGTGTGTCGAAGGCCACGGTGATGAGGTGGGCGAGAATGTTTAGCGACGGACGATAGGAGACAAAGGATTTGTTACGTTCCGGTCAGGCACACAAAGTTGTGGCAGAGAAGAGATTACGGATGTTGACACTGCAATCAAGAAGAATTGACATCGAAACATTCATGACGTCTCAAAAAAAAGTTCAACTTTTTCCCGATACTGTTCACAATATTCTCACTAACATTCTAAAGTATGAAAAGTTTGAAACTCCTGTAAAAAGTGAGAACATTCGGCTTACACTCCAAATCTGTCACCTTGAGATTATCAGATCTATGGACATTTGAAGAAAAGCCTAGTAGTCAACGATTTCACTCTGAGGCAACAACTCTAAACTGGTTTCATGATCAAACGACGTCGTTCTTCCCTGACGGAATTCGCAACTTCCTAAGAAATGGGACACTTGCCTAAATGCAATGAATGATCACTTTTAACAAACTTAGTGTCCACTTCCCTCATTAAATAATGTTGTTTATATCTATTTATCTGTCTTATTTCTGTCCAATCGCCTCTCATGGATACACACATCGAATCACTTTCATTTGAACATCCCTTGTATTATGGTTATCTAAATGCTTTAATGTTTTAATCACCACATATCCTACGAAATAAGACCGGGCGTTGTTGCAACTTTTGATACAAAAGTTATATTAAGGCGCATTTTCAGAAAGTGTCACTTATTAGTGCAAAATAGTTTGTTTCCTTCAATTTGAATAGAATCATATTTGTTTATGTATTATTTAAAAATTTACCTTCATGTCGTCTTTTAATGAAACATGTTCATAGAGTTCATCACGATTCACATAGTTGAAGGAAGGCATTCATCCAGTGCCGTGAGAGCTTAAATTCTTCTGTAGATTAGTCTAGCTATGGTGCTATTGTAAGGTCGAATGTTTGAATATGAGCTATGCAAACAGACAAACACACATACTTTTCTCTTTGAGTAATTTACCCACTGATGTCTCCGAACTGAGGAAGTAATAGCTGACAGAATCTGATTCTTACTTAAACATTTCTTATCATGTACATCATCCAGCTACAGATAAAAGTTATTCTGTTTTGATTGTCAGTTTCTGATCATTTGGAGATCCAAATAGTAGGTTCTTTCTATTATAGTCGTTTACAATTATATAAATGTAGTTGACGTTATAGTTCTTCCTTTTTGTACTTAAATTATACGAGGATCAGTTCATTATTTCTTTTAAATTTATTATTTAAAGGAGAAAATTGTCCATTTCAGCACATTTTGTATAAAATACTGAAAATCCTATCCAATCGCAGTAAAGGCTATTAATAATAAAGTAGGCCAGTGTACTGTATGAGAGCTATGATTGGCTATTAGCCAATGCCTGTCATAGATTCCCTAAACAAACTTGGATTAGAGCTGGGAGAGGGCTTTATATTTGGAGGACCCTGAAAAATCATGCTACAGCCTAGTTTTCTTTTAGTTTGGGGGAAACGAGTAGTTTTCATGAAAAGAATCCATTTGAAAACGCTGGATTTAATTTTTAGAACAAAATAATGTATAATAATTTATGTAAAAAAATTAGAGCTCCTTTTCTTGTAAAAAATGAATGAATTCATTCTAAAACAAATGAAACTAACAGCTTTATCTGAATCATGCAAGATTGATTTACTATAGTAAAATTATTTTTGTAACTTTATAAAGATATATAAAATGTATCCAACTATTTTTATATTCTCATTCAGGGCTCCTGTGGTAATAATGATTTTTAAAAAAAGAAGATATTCACTTCAATATCCTTTTAAGAATAAATGCAAGATAAAAAATATTGTTAAATTATTAATGGAAAAAAAATGTAATGTTTAAAATATTTTTTTTAGAATTTATAGTATGCATATTTGTGATAACATATATATATGTGTATCACCTTTTAGTATATGGATTTTTTAAATATGTTTTATTATAATTATTTTATTAATTTTTGTTCTGTCGTTGATGTTTCTTAAAATTTGTTTTTATCAAATTTATTAAAATTTGTTTTTGATTTTTATAAACATATTATTTCAACTTAGATTTTTGCCTGTATAATCAATTTTATCAAATGATAAGACTAATTATTGCCATAAAAATTTAATAGTTACTGTTTATTATACCTTTATAGAGAAGAATAAATTAGAATAAAATTAAGGCTGTAAGAATGCATTTAATTCTCAAATGTGAACTTAATTTGTTTGATTCAAGCAAAATACCTTATTGTGTAAACATCCTTAATAATTAATATTGGATATAAAAGAATAAAGGTAATAGTATCCTATAATCTGTTGGTTTTTTTTCAGAATTTTTAAAGCATAATTTATTTATAGATAAATTCTAAATTAAAAAAATTATGATTCGTATTTAAAAAAATGATTCTTCATAACATATAGTTTTAATTAATTTAAGTTGTTTTGTCCTCCATCGGTAGATTTCGAAAGATCACACAATTAATCAAACACTAATATATAAAATTTCATCATTGAAAGAAAAAAATTCATTCATATATTTTTTTTTCTAAAGCATATATATTATATATAAGAGGAGTCCAAATTGAAAAATACAAAAAAAAACTCGCTTACAAAAGCATCTTTTCTAAAAAATAAAAAAAATTGTACTACAAGCTGAGTGCAAGCTGAGATTAAGAAATAAATGAAACATGAAAAAATGAAGATTCACAGGCCTCTGGGTAAGAAACATCTTTATTTGCCTACGAAATTAAAACAGGAAACGAGAAATTACTTGTTAGTAAAGGGAGTAAAAACAAATTTTGATTTTATATCACCAAAGATAAAAAAAAAATCAAGTACTCTCTTCTGTTTTTCAAACAGAAAATAGTAATTAAATGGGATTGTGGTATTATACAAAAATGTACTTTTCTTTTCCAATTGTTTTTCCTTAATTTATTAAAAGAACATATTAATTAGATTTCAGAAACAAATCGTCAGAATAGCTGATTCGGATAAAATATTTTTCGACAAATAAATGAAAAATAAGATAAAAAAGTATCAACTAAATTATTAATTTTTAATCAGGCATTGTAAAAGGCCTTTCAAAAATGTTTCTTATGATTAATGCAACAGGTAAAGAAAATAAATTTTGGTTAGTAAGAATTTTTATAAAATAAATTTTAATAAATATGATTGGATTAGAACCTCAATAGAGTGATAAATATAATTTTACAAAATTATATTTAATTTGACAAATTATATCTAAACACAAAATTTGACGTTGAAATCTAAAATTTTGTAAAAGCAAATATTGTTTGGAAATGAGGTATTTCTTAAATTAGAAATTAATGAAAGGCAAAAACTAATCTCATGTATGAATAAAAAGATAACTGAACAGTTAATAAAAATAATATGGTTACCCCCCCCCAGCTCCTCACTACATAGGATTGATAAAATTAATGTTATTAAATATTCAGCTAATAAGAAAAAATTAACATATATATTAGATTTGAAGAAGCTTGAAATATACTTATGATTACGAATTTATATATGTATGAACAATATTTTAATTTTACAGATAGAAAATAAATGAAATATTTTTGTAAAAAGATCAGAAACTGAACGTAACTTAAAAATATGTCTCTTCTTAAAGATTTCAGAGAATTTCAGTTATTTGATCTTTAATTGATATTGTCTTATTTTTGAATCACAGAAAATTAAACTCGTAAATGTTGAGAGTCCAATAAATTTGAAAGTTAAGCAGCAATTTATCAAGCACTTAAAAGGCATCTAATTTTAAATTTTATAAATTAATTAATTAAAATTTTTAACATGAAATTTTAAAATTTGTAAGGTTCAGTATTACTATGATGCATCATTTAGTGTCATTTTACCTATTTGTTAGTTTAATTTTTTTCAGTTAGTGTCTCTAATTTATTTACTTAAAAAGCGGAAAAGTTAAAATCAACTCCATATATTATCTAGCTTTGTGTGTGTAAGGCTTTTTATATCTGCATCAAAAATATTAACAATCTTCATTGTAAATGACACAGATAAAATACGGAATGTATTAATTTTAGGATAGTTTTTCTAATTTTAGGATAGTTTTCTAATTTTAGGATAATTTTTAGATAAATATTTCTTTTTTTAAATTCTGTTAAGTTAATTGTTTGTATACTTCAAGCTGAATATTTCTTATATCATACATAAAAGAGTTTGTAATTAGATAAATAAAAAGATCTCTTAGTTTTCATACTTTGTTATCTAAATTTTGGGTTAGTACAAACTTTAGAACATCTTAAGCAGTGAAAGGCTTGAATTAAGAATTTGTAGAAGGAAACTTCTTAACTGAAGTTGGTTCAAAAAATGCTCTGAAATTTTTGTGCAGACAAATAAAAAGTAAGTAATTTTATTTTTATATTATTATTAATATTATTTTTCTTAAGGTAAGTTGTTTCCTTTTTGAAAAATACTAATTTTTTCCGATTATTCTTTCTCAGGGAAATGTATCCTTCAGAATGTGTTCCTTTTTTATTTAAACCATTAAAATTTGTCATTTATCATGCTTCTTTGCAAATAAAGTTTCATAAAATACACTTTTGGTGATAAATTATTTCCATTACTATAATATTTTAGTTCAGAATTTTGATTTTAAATTTTGACTTACTCTTATGTACGAGATAAAATATTTGATTACACGAGATAGGCTTGCAAAGAAAGTTAAATTTTTAATTCAAAGTCCCTATATTTATTCAAAATAACAATATAAATTCAATTAAAATCAAAAGAAACTTGTACTTTTACAATAACTGTTTTTATCAGCAAATAAAATATCTGCTACAAGATGGATCTGCAAGTAACTGTTTAGCTGACATCTATTTACAATATTATGAGCAAGAAAAAATTGATTACGACTCTTGTTACTTATTTAAATACATGGATGACTTAATTATTTTTAGTAATATAGTAGATTATGTTTCTAGTTTTGATTAATATACACAATATTTGAAATTGTTAAAAACCAACTATAATAATAAGAGAGCAAACTTTTTGGACCTTCAATCAAACGCTAAGAATAATTTGCTAATAAGTAATATTTTGGATAAAAGAGAATCGCGTTTGAATTTAACATTATAAAAATGCCTTTCTCGTGGAGCAACCCTACACGCATCTATATTTAAAAATATTGTTTTAAATTTCATCAAAAAAAAATAATAATGAGATTTAGTTTTTGACAACGAATTAAAACATGATAATATTAAAAAAATCTATCAATATTTCCTGGATTACAAGTATCCGTTAAAATGATTTTTAAATATATTTCAAAATTATTTTAGCCTTTATTTTTAATTTACCTCACGCTTAGTTTAGTTACAAAAAGAAGAAGAAAAACTATCTGGGTGGTGCTTCTATGTTTTTGTATTCTTTGTTTCATCACATCATATTGCAAGCAAGATACATCGTCCTAAAAATTACTGGCTAAGCATAAATAAAGGGATTTTTTTGTTCATTATTTCTGAATTTTTTTTAGGAATTGTCTCTTTTGAAAAAACCTATTTTTAATATTCTTGCATTCTTTTTATTTTTATTGTGTTGTTTTCACTCCACGTGTAGATATAGGCATAATTTTCAATGGGTTCTGTTTTTCTATTAAGTCAAAAATTTCTGCAGAAGGGGAAAGTGGGATCCTATAAAGCAACGCTTAACCCTATTTCAGTGTCCAAAATCAGTAAAAGACTTAGAAATAATAATAGTCATCCATTTTCGTCCAATGACTAAGTCTTTACAATTTTAAATGCTCAATATTTCATATTCTTCGAAACTGTGTTATTCTTCAATATTAGTAGGATATCCTTACATTCATTTGTATCTCTTATTTTATATATATATATATATATATATATATATATGACTCTCAGTAACTCGAATTTGAAGGTACCAATGAAAAAGTTCGAAATATCAAGAGGGAAGTAAACTATTCCCAAAATAGATGAAAAGAATTTGTTTTGCCACACATTCAAATTTTAAACAATCTAATAAAACAACAATTGTACATATGTATACAATAATTTTAAAGTATTTTTAAAAAGTATACATTACATAGTATAAATATTAAACAGAATTTAAAAGTCCTGTAATGAAAGAATACATTTATGCATTAAAAAACAATTATTTAAAGATTACATATTGAACATAATTAAAATTTTGATGAAAAAATCTGTTATCTTTAAAAATTTGTTTAATCTGTTATAGGTTCCCTTAGACACTGCCCATTGGTTCTTCATGGCAGGGTCCAGTCCGGCCCATTCCCTATTTGGGGCCGCATACCGTAAGTCACACATATGAGTCTTAACTTGTCATGTCAGCCCGACGCAAAATACACAGTCCTAAGCATCTCTTCTTCACAACCACAGACTATCCTTTCTGAACATATGTGTACCGAGGCCACGGATTAAACGAAAGATATGAACGGCTGATAACAAGTATGACTGGTCTATTGTCCACTTGAAGAAGGAAAGTAATAAAAGTGTCTATTTGCTCGAGGAACCGGGAAACACAAAGTAGGGATAACAGACAGACGGTCATTAAAGGAGCTACGTTACAGGGGAGACACGAAGAGTCTATACAACACAAAACATGTAAGTTTCAACCTGTTTGCAACAGAACTCTACATGAAAGTGAGTGTTCGAATTGTCGAGAGATATATAAGATAGTTTCAAATTATTGCGTGTTGTAGTCTGAGTGTTCCAAAACGTATTGTTTTAGTTCGAAATATCAATTTTTTCTAAGGGTCGAGCATATACTTCGAATTAGCGAAAGATTCGTATTATCGAAGGTTTGAGTTAGTGAGAGTCGACTGCATATATGTATGTATGTAAAAACAAAATATGCTTTCAAGGTGTTTGGTAGAAGAAAGGTTATTTTCGCGATGCCGAGTCGTGTATTCAAATCCAGGTGTAGAAGACGTGATGCATGTTAAACCCTTCGAATTTCAGTCCTCGCGTTGGAGTGGTGTGGAAGTTAAAGAATGAAACACGAACTGAGGTGTCGTCCTCGCCACTCGATCAAGATTCAAAAATTACAAGACCCTTTGCCAGATAAACTTAGAGGTGCTTCTAAGTACATCTTAAGGTATCCGACTGGTTGCGACAACTTTTTTTTTTAAAAAAAAGGAGATATGAGGATTTTTTTTGTTATTTTTGATTTGTTTAGTGCATTTTAAGAAAATTGTGCTAAAATTAAGAAGAGAAAAAGAAATTATTATTACAAAAATCGGAAAAAATAGGTAAAAATTGACAAAACATGGCATAAACGTGGCCCATTCTGCACCAAAGGCTTATGAACAAATTTCAATTTTTCAATCTAATGTGTTGCTATATTATTCAATTTTGAAATGACCTTCAGGATAAGAGATATTTTCTTTTTTACAAAAACTAGAGCACTATATCTCGGTTGCTATATGAAAATGCTTAAAAAGACAGTGATTATATTCACATAAGGGACTGTAAATTTTGTAATAAAAGGTTAAAATTGATAAATCTGAAGGTTAAAACAATTCTACTATTATACAGAACTTACAGAAATAATTTCAGTTAATTATGTTCAAAACTTTTTTAGCAATCGTTGACCCCGTTCGATTATTTTCAAAAAATCACATTTCGAGTAAAACGCGTTTTCAAGTATGACATCTTGCTTAAAGTAACGGCATCTCCTTGTACTAAAACACTTGTAGTTTTTGTTCTAGTGAACGGAAAATGATACACTTGGTATTTTTATAAAGCTATTAAGAAGGCCTATAAAATAAAATCATAAGAAAAACTGTAAAATTTTGGCAAAATTCACAGTTTTAGAGTAGTCGGATACCTTAAATAAAAATCAATCAAGTTATCATATATATATATGTGTATATATATATATATATTTCATTTACAATAAACTTCTCTATTGAAATGTAAAATTATCAGCATTCAATGAAATTATTTATGAGGAATTCCATTAAAAATTTCCACACATAAAAGTTTTTTCTTTCAAATTTAATAATTAACTCGAGGTAGAAACTCACTTAATGCTAAAGAAGTGATAGAATGGAGATTAGTGTTCAAATAAATGAATTTCTCCAACATTGCGACATTCATGCTCTCGACGATGCTCGTTAAAGTAAACATGCAAGTACTTATGTATAAATAAACTAGGAATTACCACTTGCCAACCAAAGCCTGAATTCTAATTGAAATTCCTGGTAGTTTCCGCTATCAAAACAATGGATGTGATATTGTAAACACATAACATTGATAATTAAACCATTGAACTGAATAGAACAGAAGTATTCTAGTCCCTGTCAAGAATTGTATTTGAAGTGGGAAAAAAGGAATTGCGTATTATTGATCGAGTTAATAATTAGATGAAAATAAAATACATCGCTTTGTATGGTTTTATGTGAATAGAACTCGAATATAACTTTATGGAGCAATTTTGAAGAGATCTTATTTGATAATTAAATATTCAGAAAAAATTTATAAAAAAATTAGGAATTTGCATAAAAATAGGATCAAATTATTGTACAATGTATATTGTATAGGTGTATTAAGTTTTATGGATCAAGCAATTGTCTTTAAAATAATGGAATGAAAATTTCTAATATTCCCTAAAAGAGAAATAGTGCGAAGCAAAATAGATGCATTAGTAATTTTAATATAAGTTACTGCATATAAAAATGTAATACATTGTACACACTTTACGCAATGGTCTTCAAATTTAATTAATTTGCTTTTGAAGATTGCATGTAAAACATTTAAACTATTGAATAGATAAACATTGGATATACATATGAGATATTTTGCAACTTCTTTACTGCGTAAAAAAAATGCATTGAACTGGAGCAGCAAATGACGACACATAACATCCAGTATATATATAACTTTTTTTTCTAACTTCCACACTACTTGAGAAATTAAAGGCTCAGTTCCATATAACGTGCAGAGTTTCTACATCCTTCATTTGATGAATGTTCTATTGAATCGGGAAGGAAATATCGGGATCAAGTTTTGTGTGTGTGTGTGAGTGGGATAATTCAACTGTTAAAGTAGAACTTTCTTGTTTATGTTCTAATATTTATTTATTTTTAGATTTTTTTAACATTGCAATTCTAAGCTACACGGGGACTTTTTACATCTTTCTAAACCTCAGTCAAATAACGAGATTGACACGTGATCTGGCACCCACTTTTCAAATATTTACACCACTCCAACAAGGAGAACCTACACGGGTGGCTTTGGGTAGTATTAGGATTTGAACCCAAGACTTGAAGTCGTTGACCACGATTTTACGATCGTGTACACACGACTACTGTGGGTACATTATTTTGCCTAAAAACTATCAGTTAAGCATACAATTAGTTTTTATTCCCTTAACTGATAGTTAAAAGCAACGTGATTTGCTCTTCGTTTTCACATAGGCGCATATAGGCTGTGTATTGAGTGATAAAGGCAAGGCATAAATAAACACATTTTTCTCTCAAATTATTAATTCCTGCTCAAAAACTGTCAAGGTCGTTTTATTGCATTTTAAAGCCTTCGGAATAGTTTTATTGATTGCAGCTCAGAGATAAGAATCGTACTTTAAGAGAACGGATATATATACGTCTAGGGCATTCATTCAATGCACCAGTTGAAGACAGATGCATACACCCGCCGCTTTTAAGAGGTATCTATACAACGTAGTTTGATTTCATTTTAGTTTACGTTCCACACTAAAGCACTTGGCTACCTCAGTCAGCATATAACATGAAACGGAGATAGGGAAAATACAATAGGATAAAAAGTTTGAAATACAGTAAAACATTTTGAAATTCAAAAATATTTTTTATGTCTTAATTATTCAATTTAAAAGAAAAAAATCGTTGATGTTTCGATACTAAATTATTTTTAAATAATTACTCTTTTTCCTTAGTGAGTTAATTATACAAGGAAGACCTAAATTTTAATGCTGTATTTCTCTTTATATAACTGTCATTATAAATATAATTCGTAAGCTAAACCACAGAGAGAGAGAGAGAGAGAGAGAGATCTTAAAGCTGGACGCTTTGCTTATTTATTTCAGTTACAAAATACATATTTTTGAAAATGGTTAACAAATATTAATTTGATTGCATGAAAAAGACACTGCAAAATTATTGAAGGTAAGAAAAAAAACACATTTTGTGCTAGAAATTAAAACGTGAAAATTTTTATTTAAAAGTACAATGGATGAGATCAGTTAAAATTTAATAAAATATGTGAATTTAAAAATTTTAATTTTTTTATTATGAATGCAGAATTTAAAACTTATGTGTATTTATATGAATGTAGTTTAATAGAAATTAACATAAATTAAACATATTAATTTCATTCAGTTCACAGGAGAAAGGTTTTCTTAATAAATTAAACCAATTAGTTAAAAAGGGAAAAAAGCAATAGAAAAATTTTGCAAAGGGAAAATAAAGATGTTCTTATTTGACTGGAAACACTGTGTTTAATTCTATATATACCAATACAACTAGTATATAATATCTATAATTTATATTACATATTAGTATATGATATATGATAGATTCACATATATATTTTTATATATAGAATCATTTTTTAACTAATGCTATCTGGTTGAAGATTAAATAGAGAATATGCAGATAGAAAGGCTTGACAAAGTATTGTTATTTAGATTGCAGCTCATGGGTTTTATGATTTTAGCTTAAAGAGGAAAACAGTCCTTTAAGAGCGATGTAATTTATTGTAAATAAACAATCCGTTAAGTACAGGATATAGCAGCACAATTCAAAAAATGAATCCTAGAAGGTCTTCCTACCTTCAGTGTTCAAACACAAATATCAGTGTCTAAAAAAATAAAAAAGTAAAGCTAAAAACTACACAAGCAATCGCTAGATCATCGCAACTGAAATCTTCAACAGCTGAAGTAATATTGACACAACTTCAGCTATGGACTGCTATTTATAGCTTTGTTGTCTATCTTCAAGCACTTTCTCGAGAGAACCGATTACGTCATAGATGGTGATGTTCATAGATTTATCCAGTAATTTAGAGAAGCATCTGTATGGTCAACAAAAAGGATCGCCAGCATGGTCATCCAGTCACTAAAGTGGCAGTTAAAAACGATGCCAACTTGGCTCTATCACCAAAATTTCACCAAATTTCCATTGACTCGCCATTATAATGTAAGGAACGGCGTCGCTAGACAATATTATAATTTTTATCATAAAATAAATACAACAGAGAAGCTCAGTGGATGAGTAATGGTGTATCGCGCCTCAATGTCCCAGGTCCGGGGTTAAAACCCTGGTCTGGACAAGGTCGACTCAGCTTTTCATCCCCTCAGTGCCCCGATAAATGAGTACCAAGCTTGCTTGAGATCTGAACACTGGGAGTTTTCATGTCGGACTGACCACTTAACCGAAACTTTTGCACATGCACCCCAGCGCCTAAGGTTACGTAAACTGAGATAGGTACAATAGGCCTTGACCTTCAGGGCTGTTGCGCCACTGAGTTCAGTTCAGTTCAATTACAAAAAAGGTAATATTGACGTATTTAACATCCAGATCTAAATTATTTACACTATTTTAAGTATTAACTACAACAATTTGTAACAATATAGCTTATTATGAAGTTTATTGACAGAAGAAGTCAACATTATGAAGATTTCTGTAGTAAAAATGAATTATAAATAAATTATTTCTCAGTAACAAAAATATAATGAAGAGAAATAGATTAAAATGAATGTCTAAAACAAATATTAAAAAATGGGTTCAGAAACATCCCAGTAGTTCGTTTATAAAAGGACATGAACTTGAAACATTATTAATCCAAGCAAATTTAAAACATTAAAATTAAATTCTGCATCATAAACAATCTACTGATAATTTTAATTAAAACCTCAAAGAGAAACTTGAGTTTTAAATTGTAACTTCTGGTCCTACAAAAAAAAAAGTCGCATTATAATCAGATTTATCATTTTTATTTCGGTTCAACAATTCCAAATAATCACCCACGAATCTGACAGAAAACCAAACAGAGAAATGCTTTTTTCCCCCGATGGATTTATTTTTCTTTTTCTCTTATCGATCAAATAATATTGTAATAAGCGATGCGGAAAATATTAATTAGGTATTTTGAAATGCAACCTTCTTGATAAAAATTATTCTATTAACCAATACTTATTGCTCAATTTAAGTTTGAGGATTATAGCGATTGTAATTTTTATATTCGGTTCAACAGAAGAGGTATGAGAAATTAAATATGAATATCTAATTGAAAAAATTCAGTTGTGAGAAGTTTAAAGATATCTAATAGCATTTTCAGGACAAGGGAATTAATTTCGATTTATTCACGGGCGGTTATTTCTGATTTGTGATATGTGTACCGTAAATTCATTAATCACTTTGTTTTTTTAAAAAAAGAATAAAGTGGATTTGCTTTTGTTTGTTTTGAGAGGTTTCTGCTGCGGATTCAGACAAATTGATTTAAAGTTTTAATAGCTTTTTCTGAAAGGTGTAGTTACGAGCTCAATACGCAATGCAAATAATCAAAGCAAATGAAAATGAAAAAATGTTTTTTTCCTTCAGATTTAATAAAGGAAGATATAATTTATTTGTAATGATATATAATAAGCTATTTATAACTTCTTACTCTACACAAACAATGAAAGAAGAACGTTTTAAAAGTGTACTTTCCAATTCGTGTCCAAAAATTTCGTATATTTCATCAGACTTTCCATCCAAAATTAAGGATAAAAATTTTAGTAAAAGCAGAGATTTGATTTATTTTTATTAACATTGCGATTCAAAGCAATTTGGCGTCTAATTAAAACAGACCTCGTAATTTTGAACCTTGGCGAAAAGACGAGGATTACACCTATTTTTGTATGTTGCTCTCCAAATTTCCACGAAGAAACAGAGTGAGGGATTTTAGTCTCGACAAACTTAAGTCTTATCACCCCCTCTACGTGATGGATCCTCAGTGGAACTAGGTCTTTGAGCCTAAATTCAGAGACACCGGTAATGACACTTGAACTTTGCCAACCTGTAGAAACAGGGAACTGACATTCCCTCAAGAACAAGTAAGACATCTTTCTTTGAGTCCCAAAATGTGTGCGTCGTAATAGTTATAAATACAGTTTGTAACCATACAGAGTATGGTCCTCCAAAATAAGACTAGTATTTCAATTGACTAATAGACCCTTTTTCAAAACAGGACTTGTATTTCAATTGTGGCTAGAAGACCCATTTTCTATGGATTTGTTAAAGGCCAGCTGCCAATTTTCGAAGGTGCATCTACCAACAACCAAACTAACTCCAACAGCGGCACATACAGGGATTTTTTAAGAAGGAAGGTGTCCAGAGTCGAAAATACTCCATTCTCATATCATGCTTCAATACATCACGCAACATATTCTTTTGATTTTGTCGATTTTCGGAAACAAGAACAGTAAAAAATAATTTATAGAATAATTAATTAGCATTAATTAATAAAATCAATTATTAATAACAAATACTTATTTAAATTTTACGTACAGTATAAAAAGGATTATAATCAATCTAAAAAAATCAAGGGCTATGGGGGTCAAGTCCCGGGAACCCTACCTCCCCCTTGTGTGTGCCACTGTTCTACATTTTAGACGATGAAAAACTGCGGGTATGGTAGCAAACCAACGAATTTCGTAATGGTACCTGAAAACCCTACACATTCAACATTTCAATTTTTCGATTTTAGTATTAAAAAATAGTGCATATTTTTCTGAATCTAAAAATAGTGAACACTTATATATTCGTTGATAAAATATCCTTAAAATATGAAAAAAGGGGAAAAATGATAAACATATTAAAACCGACCACTCCTTGTTTAATACATTTTAAAAGATATTTCTTCTTGTGTTTAATATATGTAAACCATTAGTTTTTTTTACTAGAAAGGAACAACAACATTTTTCTCTTTTTAATGTCTAAATTATTTTTTGAAAAACTAGTTTTACATAAGAAAAAAATTAAAAAATTCGCTATTTTCAAAACTTTAATGTTATATGTTTTTTTCAGGGAAATTATACAATTATTTTATTAAAAAGCTATTTGACTATATTTTATTTATGGTTTTATATATGTATGTAAAATATTTTGTATATTCAAGAAATATTTTTATAAAAAATGGTATCTAAAAGAAAATATGTTTGATAAAATTATGTTCATGTTCAGTTACAACAAAGGAAAAAAAATGCTTTTAAAAATAAAATTTCTTTTGTAATTCTAAAAAATGTTTAAATTATCTCTATAAGGTATATAAAAATAGGCAGAAAAATAGTAATAAATTGTGAAATATGAGAAAACATTGCTCTACTTTTAGTGTTTCCACTTTTCCTCCTAAGATACAGATTATATTTATGTAATATATATGTTTATATAGTACTTACGAAATAGGGTAACAATGTAAATGTTTAAGATAACTCGCCAAGTTGTTAAACCTATATAACCATGTGTCGTACGCGCTAAATTGGCAACCATGTGCTTTTTTTCATATAATGTTGCCAATACCGTTGTGATTATTACTAAGTTCAGTTTATATAACTTATACAATGTCATATACTGGAATTATATGAAAAATTATGCCCCGAGAGCTATTTACTTTTTTTTAAAATTCTCTAAACAAACAAAAATAAGGAGAGGGTTCGGACTATTTCATAATTAATGTTTTTATTTTATGAATATCTCTTGGTTGTCATCACTCATATAAACAAAAAATATTGGCAATTTTTTCACCAATTAACTTCCTTAAAACTTCGGATTTTAATTCTGTTGGCACATTTTTGTGCTTAAATGCTTTTTGATCTGAATAAAAAAAAAAACACCCCACGCTTTGTTTCTTTAAATCTTCGATCTGCTCATATGAATAATCTTTTCTTCCCAATTATTTAGTTTGCGAGCTTCTCTTTTCTCATTCACTCGCTGGAGTTGAGTGGAAGTGATCTGCATGACATTAATATTTAAATAAAGAAAATAAAAGTTCACGGGAAAAAGTGTGCATGAAATTTTTACTTAAAAAAACACGTGCCTAAAACGTCGCCGACACGAGCACGATTGCCAACTGGTGCCGTGTAAAATCCGAATGAGCGTATTGCACCCAAACCTGACGCTTAATTTAAGTTCATTCTTCAACAAAACACGCCCCAAGAAGTTATCACTTAAGAAAATAGGTTAATTAAATAATTTTACGCAGTTACTTTGATTAAACGGAATAATATTATGGAATTAAGATATATCAGGATATATCAGGATGACAGAAATTCTGTAAAATAACATCAATGGAAAGTAATCTTTACGAAAGTAATCGATGCTGTGTTATGTTATAGTAAAATTGGGGTGATAAATCCACACACACACAATATTGCTTCCTCTTTTACTCAACATAAAGCTATCACATAGTGAAGTATCACTGTAAGAAAAGCTTTCATCGCGTAGTAATTAATTTAATAATAAAATTTAATGTAGGGCATAATTTTGAATACTCAACATTTTAAATACAGTTTTTCTTAGTTACACATTTATGAATTTAATGATGTAAACTTTGGCCACTTTTAAAGAAATAGTACAGAAATTTCTTATAAATGTGAAGCACTAATTAATTTTTAGTAAAAATGAGCCCAGTTGATTTATGAAAACCATACATAACTTTATTAACCGATATAAATCTGCAACACGTTTCTTTATAATTTAAAATTTTTACCTTTCGGATTTCAGTTGTTAACGAATACACAATTTAAAGATAACTTTCATTTAGTAATACATATTACAAATATATCTCAAATTCATTTTATTTATATTTAATACAATTAATAAAAAGAAAAGTTAAGTGATTCCGATACTCTCAAAGGTAAAGTAATATTTACGCTATTTATTACTCAGTGTGTTGCGTAAATAAAAGTTAATTTATTAGAAAAACCATTCCTTCTTTTTAAATATATACTGAAAAAAAATAACTTAACTTATCGCATAGGTATATATTTAAAAAATTGGATTATAAGCTCCTAGACATTTCTAGATCTTTAAAAATAAATTGACTCATAAAACCGTCTTTTTTCCTAAGCTCATGCAATAAAGACTATTATCCTCTATAAAAAGAGTCTGCATGGGGTCCCACAAGGGAGTATTTAACGAAAGCTAAAACGATCTTTCTTTAATTTAGAAACATAACTTAAAGAAACAGTTTTCGGTAAATGTCTGAACAGAAGCTATATGCATTTTAGGCCGGATAGGATATATATGCTCCCAAGAATTCTTCTATTTCTATTCAATTTCGATCAGAAGTATCCAAATATATTTTCAATTTTCAGTATGGGCTCTTAAATAAAATTTAAAAAAAGATTCATTTTAACTTATTACTTTAAATTTATTTTAAAAGAAGTTTACAAATTCAAAATAATTGTTTTGCTTATCATCTCAGGATTATTTGGATTCTGGTTTAATTCTCTTTTATATGTCGAAAAAAATCACACACACACATCCTAGGTTGAAACAAAAGCTTCATTTCCACGTGCATTACTGAGCGATTGAGACTTTTCTCAAAAAAGACTTAAACGATGCCTGAAAATAATTAATATTTCCTTTCACTTGAGAACATTTGATTACATTTTTTTGCATCTTTCCTGTATTCCCTTTCATTGAAAAATCTGTCTGTTTTGTTCCTTGGCACTAGATTGAAAATCAAACTCAAAGTGACTCTCCTAATGTCTCTTGACTGAATAAATGATGATTTGACCTATATCCAGAATTTTCATTTGCCACGACTACACGACCTCGATATATATATATATGTAATGATCCCCATTAATTTATTCTTTAATAACTTTCAATTACCTATGGTCCATCCCTTCAGGACACACGTTTTAGTAATAAGTAGACCAGCTGCCTAACGAGAGGATTTTGAACTACATTTCTATCCACCCACTCAGATCAAATGATTTTAGCTCCCTATAAATACTGAGATTTCTGGAGACCGCGCTTTTTCCCTTTCTGTTATTTGTCTGCCTTCAACAGGTATCCGGTTGCAGCTCATTGTGAATTCGTTTTCTTTGTTCTGTATTGTGTCGTCCATTTCATGCTTTATGTTTAACATGCTTATATGTTTCAAGATGTGGAATAAAACAGATTTGAATAATTTCAGGACTTTCTCGTCAATCTCATACAAAGTAAACATCAACCATCATAAATAATGATTTAAACAAGGAATCCTTCACGTTCACCAAATTGTGATACTCAAATTATATATATATATATATATATGTGTGTGTGTGTGTGTGCAATAACCACCATTGAACGATGTCTTTCCACCAATCAGAAGCTCCGTCTCGAAAGTCATGCGAAATTTGGAACTTCCGGTTGCCGCTTCATATATAAGCTCTCACTTCCAAGGAAAATTTACACGCTTCTTGTCCCTCGTCATGTTGCCCGTCGCTTCTTGGTTTTGCGATGTCGCAACGCTAAATGTAATCCAGTTTTTTTTAAATGTGTGTGTTATCGTCAAAAGAAGTGGAGTACCCAACTACCAAACGATGCCACATGCATTCAACAACGTTGAAATCAGTCACCTTATAATAAAATAAATAAATAAATAAAGCTTTACCACTACTCCATTTAGGACATATAAAAATATAAATATATATGCATTTAAAAACCATAAAATACACCTTATAACATAAGAGCAAACTATGACTCGACACACACACAAGCAGAACATTGCCTACATAAAGGTTTTTAGAGCCAGAAAACCTGGAAGAGAGGAATATTTTTTTATCCATCAGAATAAATCATTCATTTTGAATTTAATTACAGTAAACCAATCTTTTTTAAACACTTTCCGTTGTTTATGAATTAAATATGAGCTTAGTAGTCGCTTTAAAAGTATTTTATATATCATTTCCTTTCGTTGGAGATATTCCAGTTTTATAATTAATTAAAAGATTCATTTTTATCACATTTTTTCTCTTAAAGTAAAAATCCTTTTTTTAAAGGAAATATGATTCCCAATTAATATTAATTTTTTTTCGGTTTCTGAAAGCTCTGTAAACGTCGCTAGTCGTAATTTTGAAAAAAAAAATTATTTACCTTAAAATTGCAGTATCTGTTTTCAGGAGTGTTTTGCACTCTTATCATTAATTAAAGTTTATAATTTTCTTAAAATTATTTCTATCTTTTTTTAAATAAAAATATAAATAAAATGTAAAGGGAGTAGTTAAATTTAATATTTACGTTCCAGGTTTTAAATTTTTGGAAGAAATGTTCGCTGCTTAAAGATAAAGTCGAATCAGTGTTTTTAATTTTTTGTAACATATAAGATACATTTGTGTTGCTTTATTCTATTTTTCTTCACAATTTAGCTTAAAAAATAAAAATATGTATTTATATAGACTCATATTAATATACTTCCTAAATTAATTATTTTATTATACCTTTATTATACATTTCAAGGTATGTTTCACTGTTTTTGTTCTGCTCATGTTTTAGGTAAAAAAAATTGTAAATTAATTTTTTAACAACAAAAGTATTTACTCTAAAACATAAGTAAGTTTGTTAAGAACTTTTTTAAAGTTAAATTTTGGTATTAAATGGAAATTATTTAAGGAGGCATGAGATAAAAAAGTATTTAGGGTCTCACTTCTTGTTCAATCATGAAAATTTTCTCTGTCAAAATTGGTATGATCGTTTTATAATTAATATATTTATATACCATACTCAAAGTAATTGAAAATCTTTCTGTAAGTATGAAACGAGTTATTGTGTATAGGGTTTCCTTCTTGAAATTAGCTTGGTGTTTTCTTTGATGTTACTACAAATTTTAATTACTACTTTATTGCATAAAACATGCGTTAAATTAATTAGATTGGCTTTATAAAATGATTTACTGCTTTTAACCTTATCTTTGATAACCCTTAAAGTGTTAAGGATGTTTTCCTGTCAGAGACGATGATTATTTTGGAATATTCTACATAAGTTAACGTGTGTACCTTATCTTAATTTCAAACCTTGTTTAACACGAATAATTCTAGCAACAATCAAATAGTAGGCGTAATATGAAGCAAAATTTAATGATTTCAGACGTACTGTTTGTCAACTACAAACCCTAACAGGGAGTGAGCAATCATTTATCAATTAAAAAGTCGTTACGCGACGATTAGCATTGCTAATGTAATACGCCGATGCGGTTCAATCTTCGATCAAAAGGGACAGAGTCTCTGAATCGAAAAGTAGAATTTTAATTTCGCCCTTTTCCCACGAATTGAAAAAAGAAGCAATTTTCAAAGTTAAACAATTCTCGTTGAGTCTATTTATTAAGTCGTAATTCCTGCACAGTAAATTGTGGATTCGCTTATCAACTTTAAATTCTTTCACCAGTAGAATTTTCCAAATAAAGTTATTTCGGTAATGAGTTTCCA
The DNA here is from genome assembly GCA_019973975.1 of Trichonephila clavata. Lineage (NCBI taxonomy): Eukaryota > Metazoa > Arthropoda > Arachnida > Araneae > Nephilidae > Trichonephila > Trichonephila clavata. Next base: position 265,640 of record BMAO01023989.1, read on the forward strand.
TTTATCTCTGTCGTAGAGGATTCGCTTTCCCACTTAGGTGATGGTTTTCGTTTTGTAAATTGCGGTTGAAATGTTATTAGTTCGGTGCCTTAGTTATTCCAAGAATCAATACGAGAAACAGGAACTGAACTATCAATTTTGTGTACCTAAGCTTTATTGATCTTTGATATGGAACCAAAAATTCTTTCTTCTCTGATTGAACATATAGTTTTGAAATAGCATATTAAAAATACTTGAACAATAGTAACAAATTTTTTTTTCTTTTTAGGGAAAAAATGATTAAATGGTTTTTTAATGGTATTACATTGTAACTCTTGTCATTTTTCTAATGAACTGATATTTGAAAAGTAATCATCATGATATATAATTAGATTTTTCTTGACAATAAAGTATACACCTTAGGATGTTTATATACTATACTGTTCGAATTCACACATTTGGACGAACATGTTTTTCTTGTTTGAGTTGGTTTTTGATTACTAGTGATATCCTGAACCACCTTAAACCCATTATATCTACCTTTAGGTAGTGTGAAAGATCGACTTTGACAATAATTTATTTATTTTAATGTGTCAGGAGCTCAGTTGTGAACCTTTCAGTGGGGCAGCTGGTAATTTCAATTTTGCATTCTGTAAAATACGTATTACTTTTACTTGTTCAAAGATGGATATTACTCCGAGGAACCGTTCAAAAATAAATCGCTCTAGATGAACAATCCTCCAGGAATGTGAGAGATGTAATCATGGCAGCTGGTGTGATCGAATAATTCAAAATTCTAGAACATCGTCTCCAAAAGGAAAAGAAAAATGCAGGCGCAAGTGTAAAACTACTCCAAGATTTGATAAAATTTTAACAAAAAGTAGCAAAATAAATCTAAGAAAGACAAGTATAGATCTTTGAAATAATTTATTGGGTAATGGTGTTGAAATGAGTACCTCAACTGCACGGAAACGGCTAATAAAAGGTGGCCTTAAAGCAACAAGACTGAGGAAAAAGACTATTTCTAACTCAAAAAAGAATTTTAAAAAAAACGCTTAGCTTGAACCAAAATATACTGATGATGGACTATTAACGACTGGAAGAAGGTGATTTTGAGTGATGAAACATTTATTTGTGTAGGGATACAAATCAAGTGTAGTTAGACGAAATAAAGTTGAAACTTTGTTACCAGATAATATCCAACAGACTGTAAAACACCCTTCTAAACAGATGTTTAGGTTTTTTTTCCACAACAGTTGGTCATGGAAGTTTATTTCCTATAAAGACATGATGAATGCTGTCAAATATATAGAAACATAATGTAGTAGGATTTTTCCATTCAAGGAAACATTGGATTGAGCATTTCAAAATGACTTGGCTCCTTGTCACAATTCGAAATTGGTCCATACTTTTATGCGGGAAAATAAAATAAAAGTTCTCGTTTGGCCAGAAAATTCCTCAGACGTAAATCCTATGCAAAATTCATGGCATATTCTCAAGTACCGTTTCGATAAGATTAATCGCATGAAAACACAGCAAGGGATAAAAAGGGGCTATACTAGTGTGTTTCCAAGATGAGATGAAATCAAGAACTTGTGGGATACTCTGGTGGAGTCAATGCCAAGACGGGTTGAAAAGATCTTTAATGCTACAGAAGACATACTTCGCACTAATATACAGCTAAGGCTTTTAGAAAAAATCACTTTTTTTCTATTTGTCCCAATTAATTTGAAACGTGAATGCATTTACTAAACATATTTGTTGTGTAACAATTATTGCAAATATACAAGTCTCTATCACTCATATCCTTCTACAAAACGAATGAACGTTAAAACACGAGCATTTTGAGAAATAAATAAATTATACAAAAAAAAAACCCTAGAGTTTAATTTTTCCTGTTACGGTTTCAGTGACCACAGCTTCACTACTTAATATGAAACCAACTATTTTTTTTGGTGTAATGTGATATTCAAAATGATGAACCATAAATACTATTTGAAGGACACCTGCAACATGAACTGGAGCTAGATACCTAGTAAGAAGCTTTCCCGTTTTGATCAGATATTCATGTGACCAGATGTATATGTACTGAAAATGTATTTATTGTGATGCTATTGAGTGATGCGATAGTTTATGAAATGTTTTGTTGTGTTGAGGAGGCAGGAGGTCTACAGTTCTCCCAGCTTTTGTGAGATCCAATATATGTCCACAGGGTTGTTTTTAACCTCCTCAGTGCCCTAGGCACTTCAAAGTGTTCGGCCCCATTATTTCCAGAGCATCGCCCTCCTTCAGTTCTTACCGTGCGAGCTTTGGTTCTGGAGGGACTTTCGCATAACTCTCTGCCTCTTTTCCCTTTCTTTGTTTTTTCTCTCTTTGGAAAGTATTTCCATTACCCACCACTTATGGACCCACCGTGTCCTGGATTGTCAACCATAAGAAAAGGATAATGGCATGATATAATTCCTCTTGTTCATTTCTTACCTTGCGGCATCACGGACCACCCATTACAATATAGTAAATTAATGAAATTAGTACAGTAAATTATTGATATCATTTGCAATTACAATTTTGCAATTACTGTTTTTTTCTTGTTAATTATCGTCTTTTTCATCGCTTATCGCCTTACAATATTTATTTTTAGACATCCTAATTATATGTAGAGTCCTTGTCATTGTACTTGTACAAAAAAGTTTTCTTTGAGCTTTACTCATCGCAAAATCATTAATGACATAATTGAAATCACAGTCCATTGTTTTATCATTTTGAGCAACATCAAACTGTGGAGTTTTTCTATTTCCATAGTAGATCTAACTTCAGTCTTTACTCTCTTAAAGGCAAAGATTCTCCTCTTATGATTCTGTAGGTGGTACGTTCGCAATGATTTTATAATTTTTTCTCTTTTTTTCACCCTCTATTTTTTTTACGCAATTTAATCTTTTGCAACTTAAGCATGTGCCTAGTTTGAAAAGCAGCATTGTATGCCCTTCACAAGTACAATTCATTGTAAATAACCATCTACTAATATCTTCACATTAATAAATATTATTTAAATAAAGCATTAGTAATCACGTAAAATACCTCATTATGCCTTGCAACGAGTTTCAATGCGATGCATTTATGGTAGGTTGACAACTTTTTGAAAATCTGACGCGAGTCAGAATACAATACCAAGGCACTCAAGGTATTAAAATGTAAAATGAATGAAATTTCTCAAACTTTTCTTGGATAAAACTTTTAGAAAAAGTTACACAGGAGTAACTCCTCATTATTTAAAATTTTTCAAAGTTTTTATTTAATTTCAAATTACCTATTTCCTTCAAAAAGATAAATAATTAAATTCAAGGAAAAATTAATTAGATAATAGTTTACCATTTTCATAAATATTTTTTTAAAATTATTTAAATTACCTTTCAGCTTTCAATGTTTGCAATTTTTCAAATCTTTTTTTCAATGTTATTATTTTTGAAAATTTGCTTTATTATGTCTCATATAGTTTATACCTTTCTGCATTACTTTCTCTAGAATTTGTCGCAGATTTATTCAATTAATTCATTTAAAATCAGAAATTTTTCCAAATATGCAAACAATAGTTTTGCTCCCATATTAAGATATAATATCACCTTATTAATCATGGAGCTTTTAAAAATAATTTTAAAAATATTTATTTAATTTCTCAATATAGAAATTGGTGAACGTTGCGTATATATATATATTTTTAAAAAAAATCAAATGAGAAATCGACGCACGTAACCTGCAAAACATTAGCAGAATAAACTTCGTTTAAGACAGAACTGTAACGTAGACTCCTCAGAGAATGTAAGGATTTAGCGAGAAAAAATATTTGATATAAATCACATTTTATAAAATTTTATAAATAAAACAAAATTTGAAAGAAAGAATATTAAAATAGTACTTCAAGTACAATGCTAAAGGAATCTTAAAAACACTGCTTATAAGGTAAAGGGAATTTTCTTTAAACATTTTTAAAAATCTGCTCATACAAAAAGAAAAACGAGTTAGTTTTGTGAAAAAACCATTAAACTATATATTTTTTCTGCATAAATGAAAATTGTAACAATAAATAGAAATAAAAGATTATCATATACAAGCAATTAAATAACGAATTTAGTTACATGTTGAATTTTCTACCTGTCTCTTCCAATTAAATTGGAATACACAAATCTCTGTAATTCTTAGAAACTTTAGTTTTCAAATATGATACACGATCTTTACCTGAAGAAGATATGTCTTTGTTGAAAATAATTCCACTCCAATGGAATTTCGTGATATTGTTTCAATATCGATATAATTGAAGAGAGAATTGCTTTGAGACCATAATACAACTTCACTCATAACTGAACATAGACGAGTTTGGTCTTCTTCCCTTAGGGATGTATGAAAAGAATAGGAAGATACTACAGTTTACTTCTAGGCTTAATGACATCCCTCGGCAATGATAACTAAGAGGAACAAAAGAAATCCTTATGATCTCCCTCTTCCGATGCGTTTCAGAAAGAGTTATTGATACGCATACACAGAGACAAGCTTTTATACATATATATACAGAGCGAGTGAGGAAGAGTAAATGAAATTTTTTATTATTCTTGGAGTGTACTTGATCATAAATGCTTAAAAATCTAATACATCGAAACTACATACATTAGGGTATGTGTGGGAATGTGTTCAATTTTTAGATAATGTAAGAAACGTTTTCAGAAACACATTTCATGGGATACTTAAAGGTTGTATTTGAAATAAGTAATACTAAAGGAAATACTTTTGAAAAAGGCATATGGGAACAACATTTGTTTTCAAGAAGTCTCGCAAAAGAAATTTGTACGTTTACAGAAGCAAACACTAAATTTATACGCAAAGAGAAAATGCCAAACACTCACTAAACTAATGTAAAATAGTACTGTATTTTTATTGAAGTTCAAATTGAAGTTATCTATTTATTTTACTAAGAATATATGGATTTAAAATCAGTAGCATTTTAATGTTTAAATTGAAAAAAATATCATTTCAGATAGTATAAGTGAGAATAATATTCCTTGGGAATGAATAAAACTAGTTGGTATTATTTAATATTTACTTAAAATTGTGCTTCAAGGATTCATTGTAAAATTAATTTTATTATTTTTTAAATAATGTAACTTCATAATAATTGTCTGATATAATGCTGAAGATTTAAATATGATTCTTTGAATATAGAAGATTACGTTAGTGAATAGAATCATTATCTAGTAGAATAACTAAATGCTATGTAAAATATTTAGTTACTTTCTCTTGGTTTCATAAAATTTTGTGATTATGTACTGCTAAAAATGAAAAAAATAATAAGCATAATAAGTACAAGATACATATATTTGTCAAATGCTTTTGTTGTTTCAATTATAAAGAGAGCTTTCTTAAGTTAATTATAAAACAATATTTTATTTCACTATCAAATACATATATTTTAGCATAAAACCATAAACTGAACCATATTTAATTATAATTGGAAATACTCTTAAAATATATATTTATATAAGATGATTATTATATTTATGATAGTGTATTATACGAAATATCATATTTATATTTATAAACGTTCATAAAATCTGAATTGCCAACTTCTTAATTTTAACATTTTTTTAAATTATATTTTGGGTAGAAATTTCCTCATCACAGAATTAAGAAGTACCTAGAATATTTTCTAAATAACATATGTAGAGACGTAGAGAAAGTGTTCCTTTTGTAATTAATTAAGATTGTTTAAGTATTGTATTATTCAGTTTAAGTCAAAAATGCCATCATAATATATAAACTTGAATTTGAAATTGATCCTCTTGTACTTTCTTTTTATTAAATCGTCCAAAAAGAATTATATCTTACTTTTTCCTCTACGTTTTTGTTGTATTTTTTTTCAAACCGAGAGCTGCAACATATATTTTCTTGAAATTACAGCGTTGAAGTCAAGTATCACAGAAGTTTTCTTTCTTTTTTAAATATTATTTCTTCATTGTCTTAAGTAATAACATTTTTTCTTTTGCTTTTTATTCTGAGTTTTATCAATAGTTTTATTTATCCCCTCATAAAATGTGTACTTTATATGTTATTTTACAAATGTATTAATAAAAAATGTATCATATTATAATTATAGGCTTCAATAACAAATAGTAATATTATTTTTTTTAATTGAAAAGAAGTGATGATATTTAAATGGATGTTAATAAGAATATAATTATTTATCTGAAATTGAATAAATTGGTTGATGCTAAAAATTATCTGATAATTTACAAAATGTTACAATATGTCTTTAAATATTTTTTAAAAAATTTTAAAAACATAATGTCGTACGATTTTACATTACTCACGGTTAATTCTATTCATGATGAAAATATTGAAATTATAAATCAATTAGTTTTAAATCTCAATAAAAAATAAAATGCATTACATTGCAATTATGTACAGATATTGCTGTAAATTTATAATCAATAGAAATATAATTTTAATGCATATTTTTACATCTTATACCTCTCAGTATAATTTTATATAAGAAAATAAATAATCTTAGGGCTAAAAAACTATAATTGTTCCCTTTTTGCTGTTGCGTTTTAACAAAATATAAAATAACAAAAGGAAAGAAAAAAACAAGTAAATCAAATGTGTTTTAAATTTTGATATTTCCTTTTAAAATGCTATCAATTTAAGGTACATGTATGAAGTGAAGGTAATGAATAATGCTTCTTAATTTTAAATACTAATGTTCACACTTTGCAACGTTTTGATGCTTTTAAAGTCTAATTAAAAGTCGTATTTTACCATTAGTATATTAATTATATGAAAAAGATTTACTTCAACATTAGTATTAATTAATAATTATATTTCTTTGCTTTTAAAAAATTTATTCGAAATTCTTGAAAGACGATATTCAAAATAAGAATGTATTTTTTCATTTTATAATGGATATATTTTCCTTGTAGTATACAGAAGAAAAATTTAATTTAAATGACATAACTTACACTGCATTTATATTAATTATATTTCTGACCTCACAAAATGGAACATCATAAAATAAGGTTTACTAAAAGTTTTATTGGAAAATCTATTTAAAGTAAAAGGATTAAATGATTTTGAAATGACAGTCAAGCTTTATTAAGGAACGCGAAGAAATTTATATTTTGTGTAGCTACCATGGCTAATAATAATTATTTCAACGTGCCTCAGCAGTGAAAGAAGAGGTTTTGGATAAATTCTTGGGGTTAATCAATTTATACTGCTTCTGCGTTTGAACAAATTTTCTCTGGAATGGCAACGTGTGATGTATGCTTGGTCCATTTGTAACGGGTACTATTCGGGTTCTTCAACTAATCCTCTTGGGGAAACTATTCTTTAACTGTGGTTTTTGTTCAAAAACCGCTTTCTCTCTCTCTCCGTAGAAATGACTTATGCAAATTTAACTACTATTTAAACCCTGACGTTGGATATGTGAGGAAAATGGTTAATCGTGGATCTTTAGTCGTGAAACATAAAAATAAGAGAAAGTGAACTGCAATTTGAGATGTCACACGTCCTGAAATTAATATTCGTCGTAGAATCCATCAGGAGCTGTGGAAGTAATAACATTGGACCTGACCAAGCTGCCGGGGTTCGAGAAAAAACGTCACAAGGAGCTCCGACTGAAGCTAAGTGATTTTCAGTAATTTTATATATAAGAATAAGTGTTAGGACTTCAGACTGTTCCTTTAGTTAAGCTATAAAGTTGTATATAATTCATACAGTGTGGAATATAGAATAAAAATAGCTATTTATCAGATCATGTCTACTTCTTCCCTGAACCCTGTTACACCAGCGACCTTTGGGCCACGACGCATTCTTCGCTAATCATCGACAACATATGCTCATTGGGAGAAAGATCAGGAGAACTGACGGGCCAAGACAAAAGTGCAGTCTAGTGTCAAATGAAAACAAACATTTGAACGTTTGGAGCCACTTACGGTCTCCAATTGAGTTGCTGAAACTTGGCCGAAGGCAAGCCTTGATGACAAGAGGCGACAACAGACTTTCCAAAATTTCAGAGACATAGATATGGCTGTTGACTATAACAGAAATTTCTTTTATGGGGCTTTCAGATCATAGCAGTAAGTAAAACGTAGATATTGTCATAAAATGAAATCTATTGCCACGTTATTCTCAGACATAAGAAAGTTGTAATATCATAGGCGGAATCCTGATTCATCTGAAAAGGCGATAAAAGACAATTTATTTATCCATGTCTGGTGCTGAAGAAGATTTTGAAATGAGCTCGACTAACATCCCTTTTCTTCGATGAGTTAAATTAAAGTATCTTACTTAGAAAAGAGTGAAAACAAAATTCTGTTAGCGAAAAATAGTTTGCCTGTCTCTCTTTAAGAAACCCTTGTAAGTATACCACATATTTCAAGCCTCAGTGAAATGAGTCATGGAAATGCTGATTTTGCAAGCATCATCAATACCCCAGGCGAGGCTTACAGAGTCAATTCATATGAATTACGGCAAAAGTTTACGTAAGATAGATAAATGAGGTAATAAGAGGGTAATGCTAACGGAATGCAAATATTTCGCTATCCAGTGTTTCAGTATTTTTAAAACTTAGAAGTATCATATGTTATGAATGTGTGGTTTCTAATACGGCGAATCAAAGTAAGAAGCACTAAAAATAATGGTGGAATACAAGCAAAAAAATATTTTGAAATTTAATTCTTTATAAATTCTTTGAAATTTTTCATTCCTTCAAATATTTCATCCTGATTCTTTTTTTCCCTCTGAACAAAAGAAAATTTTTTTTAGCAACAGTAATGTTCTTTAGTTTTATATAAAAAATGTGTAAGTAAAGTCCTGCATCTAATATATAATGAAATATTTTTCTCAGATTATTTAACCACAATTATAAAAGAAATATAATATTTTAGCGAATGTACTATGGCATATATATTATATTGTTGTTATTATAGGCATTTCAACTGAATTCTTCTGAAATGAAATTTGATTTGATTCTTTAGGTTTTTAAAAATTTCTTTTCTTGTTTTATTAAATTAAAAGATTATAAATGTTTAATTCAGTATTTTTCTACATTTACCCTTTTGTTATGATACTTGATAGGTTCAAATACGCAATATGTAAGGCTATTCACCGAATTCACTATAAGGCTATACCTAAAATACTGCTAAGTATCTATAAATTATGAAGAAGTTTATCAAGCTATTGCAATTTTTTTTTTATTGCTACGGATAAATTTTCGAATATAGTTTTGTAAAGTATTATAATGCGGTTGATAATACATTAAAGATTATTATTCTCTAAGGAAAAATATAAATGAAACAAATTTACATTTACAATTCATACTAATGACTATTAAATTATATTAAACTGATACAATCATACACTCTGTTGGAGTTGTAATATTATTTGGGAGTAACAGCAAAATATGTATTTTTTCTTTAAATCATATGTAGTTTGGATAACAGGTTTTTGTCACCATGTACTTAGTAGTGCATATGACATAGATTAATTGAAAATATGAAATGTATTTTTCTTAGAGAAATGGATATTTCAATTGTCAACATTGAATTTTTCTGGAATGCAGATTTTTAAAACAGAGCGGATATTTTTTTAAATGAAAAATAATTTTGAAAATATAAGTATATTTAATAATTATAGATTATTTATATGTGTATATATATTATATATTATAAAAAGATAAGTGTATTTTAATTTGTATGCTTTATATCGAAACAAATTTTGCTTATCTTATTTTGCATGTGAGATTTTCTTCTTAAAATAAAATACAATTTATATACGTGTTTAAAAATTTTAATTTGTATTTCTGACTTATATTAATATGCAAACATAAAATAAAAATGAATCAGATGCAATACATTTACATAATGTATGCATTATTTTATGTCAAACTGACCACCTGACCGGAAAATCTTCTCATGAACCTCAGTGCCCAAGGTACACTGAGGTAGGCTTTTGCGCCACTGAGTTTAGTATTTTATGCATTTTTTTGTAAAAATAACGGCTTTGTGAACAATTTGATAATAGCTATTTATTAATTGTTTTGGAAAGTGCAAAATTAAATACATTGATAAATAAAAAAGGGAAAATTTTGATAAGGCTTGTAAATTTTGTTAATGAATTATTTTCACTTGAAATTAAATATAAATTTTTTCACTGGATGTTATGAAGAGAAATAAATTCCAGGTACTTTTTTTATTTGTTTAAATTGAAATAATAAATAATATGGAAGTAAAAAAATTTATTTTTTGCCTTCAATATATCTCGGATAGACATTCTTATTTTATCCTAATTGAAGTTTTATTAATGTTTTTAAATAAAAAAGTATCTCCCACAGTAAATTTTAAGAACAATTCTTATTACAGGCTTAAAAAAATTGCAGATTGTAATAATAAAATGACATCAAGGTCTTAGAATAAGAATTCAACGATGCAATATTTTATATTTAATAAAGAAAAAAAAATATTTATTTGAAACCTTTTCTCAAAATGACAATTTAAATTTTGTATGTCCTGTTTCTTCTATCCTAAATGATTGTCTATGATACACTTTGCGCAAAATTTACAGCGGAGGCGTTTTTCTATAAGCGATAAAAATGTTTAATATCTCTTAAAATAAATTTCTTTTTTTATGTAGTAATAATTGGATTTAGAAAGCATCTCTCTTATATATTATAAGGCTTAAAAGGAAAAAATTTTCAATATTCGCGAGTAGAAGGTAATTGAGATCTATAGGGAAAACTAAGGAGAAAAGTTTTGCCTCAGCTTAATTTTAGAAGCAATGCAGCGCTTCATAACTCGCTTCTAACAGGACTTGAATAGACACAAAAGATTTTTTCCCTTAAAAAAAAGGTGCAACAAATTCGTAGAATCTCTACATTGCAGTGGTGTATCCAATTTGATATTTTGAACATATGTAAAGGGGGGGGGGGAAGCATATTTCGCTTCGCAAATTGTTAGGTTTAAAAAAATTGATATAATCTTTAGTATCGAATTTTGGAATGTTTAAATTAAAATGCTTTTGTATGCTCAAGCGTAAAAAAAGTTATTAACTTTCGAGTAAATGAGAACATTTTTGGTTATGAGAGCTAAACATATGTTTGCGTTTTAAGGACATATATACAAAAACCTTATTTTATAAATTAAAAATATATTATTTTTGAGGTATGCAATTTTTTAAAAAATTATCTGTAGATGATTAAAAATTTGTTTTTAAAATTATATTTTCCTTCTTTACTTCCGAATGCATTTAAAAAATTAATTTGCTGAAGTAAAATGTCGTATATCTAGATCCCTATTCTTTCATTCGAGTATTAAAAACAAATTGTTACATATTATATGTAAAATAAACACATGCATTTACTGAATAATTAATAATTGGATCTACTGCTTTGTAACATTTTTTCTTGTTTTACAAGGAGAGTACAATGCCTTGAGCTCACGGATTTAGTTCAAATTTTGTAAGCTGGTTTATTTAGTTTATCTGTTGATAAAGATATATAGTTATAGGAGTCACTACTCAATACTTTTTTTAGATATTTACATTTAAAGATGCAATTCATTCGTTAAATTTTGTTCTGTAGCAAACAATTATACGTATTGGGTTTTTCGTAGTAGCAACGGATCGGTGTTCTTCATCTGCGGAGAGTGAATAACAATTTTTTTTAAATTTTATGTACATTTTTACATATAAAGATATATAATGGGATTTAAATAAATTTGAAATGAAATGTCTTTAATTATTAGGGACCTTACAAGTGTTTAATTTGTCATTATCATTTCTTTAAGTATAGAATAATATTTATTACAAAACAATAAAAGCATTTCGCGAAGAAAGAAACAACAGGAGAAAGGCTTTTTAATTGTACATTTCGAGAGAAAACCACTGCCTTTTGAGTTTCGGATTGGCATAGATGACTCACTTTGTAATACTTGTCGGTTCCAGCTTCCCTCTAATCCCCCTTGTCTACTCTCGTACCCGGCTAGATGTGTGGGAGGAACTGAATAATCAGTAGACATGATTTACTCTAATTATTTTACTGTCACCAAAATATCAAGCAAGCACAATAATAACCTAATTAAGATAAATGATCAGATAGCAGAGTTCGAAGGTGAAACTCATTAGCCTGGGGATAATAATACTGACTGTCAATTGATTCCACGGCTATAAAAGCTCAATATAAACTACGTCACTCACAAATAAGCTAAACTTCTATTTAAACAAGGATCACGATACTTGTACTTTTATGAAGTTGAGTCTTTCAGTTGAGGCCTTGAATGCGATCCTTATCCGGATTTAATCACCGTCGAGTGATACTCTCTTAGACTTCTTCAATTGATAGACTCCGATTTGCACTTAATAATTTCACGATACTCCACTCACCAACTAACCCTCAAAACTCGCGAATACAGAATTTATATAATATATTAATTTGCATAATCACGTTTCCTTAGTTCGGTGAAAGTTGGTTGGTAATATTATTGCCCCAGAAGAGTCCAAGGGGTTAGTATAGATCCGTCACAACTTTTCATCTCCAGTGATCAGGCAATCAAAAACACTACTGCAGCGAGCCTCTGAAGCAATAAGTTGCATGTGGTGGATCGGTCAACTTTGTTTTCTTCTGACAGATTATGCAGGACCCAAACATCTGCTCTGTTCATTTCACCAATCTGCTGTAAATATATTTGTATGGTCGACCAAGTTAGTTAACAGTGTTTCACAGTTCCTAGATTGTCTGACATGGATTTGCCTCCACTTCAACCCTTAACATGCAATGTCTAAAGCTGTTCATCTTCCTGAAGAGTGCGAGTAGGAAAGATTGAAATTAGCCAATTTGAACTAAATACCCCACCTTATGCACTTCTGAACGCCTAATTCTTACTACTCTTGTATTCTCTATTCTCTACTCTTGCGAAACTCAAACAGTATACAGTGCAGTATATGCACGTGTTCTGGTATTTGGTACTCCATAAATTGTAAAAATATATAATAATAAATAATAAGATTTAAATATTTACAAGTAAACAAATGAATAACCATAAAATATCTTGGTCACTACTTTTAAATACACAATTAGCTGATAAATGACTAATATGGACATACGCAGAAACGACAGTACTTTCCGGTCCCTTTAAAGGGGTTCACCCATGTGACGGCGTGTTTTTTAAGCCTTTTTAGAGAAATTTTTTGACGAGCAGTAAAAAGATAGAACTTTATGCCTTTTTTTATCATTTCTTTTTATGTATTTTAAGAGTATGATATAAATGTTTCGCTCTGACCACACCCGCCTCGAAAAAATGAACGCTCACTTTTTCCAAGATTCCAGCTGATTGGCTCGTTTGAAATAAAGAAAATGAACAGCGCTTTAATATATAAGCGTAAATGCACAGAATGGACTATACTCAGTTGAAAATATCAAAGGTTCAAGTTTTGCTAGACCTCTGGAGAAAATGTTTCGAATTTCATGTTTTTTTTTGTTATTAAAAATAGAAATATTTTGAATTTTGGAATGATCGTAGTCCATTTGGGGCGTATATATGTGCTGAGTCTACCCTATAAGTTTGAAGTCATTCGGTCAAACCGTTCTTGAGATATGATGAAGGAAGGTTTGAAAAGCACAGCTTTGAGAAAAGCACGTTTAAAAAGATTATGTCCGATTAAAACAATGAAAATCTTATCTTACCCTCAATCGGCGATACATGGTGGCGAAGACTAAAACAAGTTCAACGAAATATTCAATAACTGTAGATATTTCCTTTTAAAACTCTACAAACTTGTCTACACTTATATGAACGTATATTTGCATAGAAGTGTCAATGTTATCAGGCCGGCTGTACGCAATAGCCCAGCTTTCGATTGCTAACTCAGTGCTCCGAACAGCTTCTCCTCTGACACATGCTTCATTATAACGACTTCGCATAAAAAATTACTTTACCACCGTATTCTAGACACGTTAAAAAAAACAATTAATGAATTTAAAAAAATTGATTTTTTTTGGACCCATTACATGGGTGAACCTTTTCAATAAATAGAAAGTGAAAGAATATATATATATATATAGTTGTGTATACTAAATAATAAATATCTAATAAAATCTAAATGTAATAAATCTAAAAGAAAATCATTTAAAAGAAACATAATAGGGTGGTATTCATCAAAAATAAAACAGACCCTGTAGTATAAAAGCAAACTTTTAGACTTAGGAACTAAGATTGTTGACATTAATTCTTGTACATCTGAATTGCAAAAGGAAAACAGTGTAAGAATAAGATTCTGGAAACATTTAATATTCTAAAAATAATACTAAAAGAATAAACCTAAAAATATAACTTACCAGGGCCAAATATCAAGCAAAAATATTTGCATAGCAGTGAATATTAAACTTAGATATAAAAACTAAAAGTTTGTTTTGGCATACACTGCAAAATACTTTAAAGTATGCTAAATATTAACAGACTTTTACAATAAAATTTCACTTCTATTTTTTGTTAAGATCAAACATTTATGAAGAAGAAAAAGATTTATAAATTAAAAATGCTTAGAAAATTGTTTTAAAAAATTCGTTTGGAAAGGAAGTTAATATGAAGTATAAAAACACTTTTTTTCTGAAATAATACTTGGGAACCTTCTTTACTTTTGCAGAATCTATCTTCTAATAACATTTTTTACTTAATTTCTTTTTACTGAAGGTTTTTATTACTTTTTTTATTTTTCAAAATAACTCTTTCTTATATTTTGATTAGCGGTTCACTTTTTTTTCTGATTTAGACGTTAGAAGATTTATCACCACTCACATATTGAACTTTATCTTTGACTTTTCAATTTTTTTAGATTTCATTTTTTTATGTTTCTATACAGCTTAAAGTTTGATGAATATCTGGCCTGGTGCAATTTATGTATATAACTAATTCAAATAAATTCGACACCGACTAATCTTGAGTAAATAAAAAAATTCTCACAAATTAAACGTATGAAATTATTTCGTGCAATATTGATAGATTGTTTTGATTCTGGATGGAAGTGTTTATCTTTGATATTTGAAGTTTGTTAAACCAATATATTAAAACAAGAACAATAAAAATATGGTGTAGAGTTTAAAAATGAAGTTTGAGATTTATGCAGCTTGCGAATAAC
Organism: Trichonephila clavata; assembly: GCA_019973975.1. Lineage (NCBI taxonomy): Eukaryota > Metazoa > Arthropoda > Arachnida > Araneae > Nephilidae > Trichonephila > Trichonephila clavata. The sequence continues at coordinate 280,793 of BMAO01023989.1, forward strand.
ATTTAAAAGAAATACATATATATTGAGTTATTATGTATAAATGTATCGTATTTATTAGAATCTAAGCCGAACTTTTCCCCCAATGTTAAGGTATCCGACTAAGTTCGGAGACCAATTTTCAAAAATTGATTTCAGAATAAATTTATTGTTTTAAAGAAGATAAATAAGCTTAAAAAGTCATAATTATTAAATAAATAGCATGTATCACCCTTTAATTTTGAAAAAAATATTATTTTTATGAAATTTAAGCAAAATTTTTAGTTAAGAAAAACGCCATAAATAAAAATAAATTGCACATTATGCAATTTTAGTTTAATTGATATACTGCTTGATCCCTCTGAAGTGTCACAAACCGCAGAATTAAAAAATATTTTAAGAAATAAATATTTTATTAACATTTACATTTGATGTTAATGATTTTTCATGAAAATTACTGCATGTTCTAAGCTAAAAATGGCTGTAAAATGTGATTAAATGTAGGTGTCTTAAAAGCTGTGGTTTGTTACACTTTGAAGGGGCCAAAACATATATTTCATTGAAATTGATTGGATTGTTTTGGAGATATCGCGTTTTTCGTGCACAAATTATCGTACAAATTTCATTCTTCAAAAAGCGTATTAAAAAATATTTTTATAAGTTAGATAAAGTAAATGCTATAAAAGCAACTTAAAAAACTCTTTAGCCTTACGTATTAGTCCTTCTCTCTCAATAATTATATTTCTTTTTTCCCTAATGGCTCAAACAACACCAAACATCAAACACCTAAAAAGTACTTTTTTCCAACCTAGTCGGATACCTTAATGCTTCTGAAAATCAGGTGCGGCTCAAAAAAATTCCTTGGTTGGGGAAGGTAAACATGATATTGAGAAATAAAGTAATTACAGGTTCATGTATGTATTAAAATATTAATATCAGCAAAATAAATTAATAATTCACATTTTACAAGTCATCAATTTTATAATTATTTTTAATTTCTATAAATATCGGATATCAATAAACTATTTTGTATTATTTTTTTCACAAAAATGTGCTGAAAAGTTTGGGCTAGGTGCTTAGAATCACAATAAGGGTTTAGATTCAAATAAATATGGAATATATGTACTGGTGTTCAAAATAAAAATAATTTTCAGATTTGGTGGATTATTTCTAGAACTACTCGACATATTTTAATGAAATTTCGTATGAACGTAGGGTTAATATAATGTAAAAACATAAAAATTAAACAATTAAAAAATACAGGCATATGTGAATCGTGTGTTACACTCATCGGAGTCGGATGGTATGAAACATGAGTTGCAGAGTGGAACAAAAACAATTGGTTCATAGAACATTGGTTCATTGGAACAAAACTTTGGGTATAGTCCATTCTTACAGATATACACTGTGGTTTTATGCTGGAAATAAGAGAATTTATTAGTTTTCTGTCTTGTGGAAAATAATAACACTCGTTCAGCAATCCGGTTTTCAGGCCTTGTATGGTTCTCGGAAGGGGGGTTGCGAGTTTCGATTGCCCTCCCCATAACGTCATAGGCATGCTCTAGAGGTATAAGGTCTGGAGATTTGACTGGCCAATCCATCCGGTGAATATTCTTGATTTCCAGAAATTCATCGACCAGATGAGATCTATATGGCCTTTTCCTGTCCCTGGCTTTCCCCATATTAATATACGGCAATAATCACTGCTTAGTCTGAACCAGAACTCGTACGGGAAAAGAACGGTTGCCCATTGACCCCTGCTGTCATCTCTATGAGTTTTGCTGCATTTTAAATGGACTCTCGTGTTCGAAGAACTTAACCGGACGGAAACAACAGGTCTTCTTACAAGCCACATTCTCTCATGAAGACTTCCGGAAACAGCCACCCTTGAAATCTAGATTTCTCTAGCCACACAAGAGGGCTGATTAGCTGTAGTATCTTTGCTACACCTCGTTATGACGGACAATGACGATCTTCTCTGGCCGTCATGGCTTGTGAATGATCTTGCCCAGAATTTCTCTCAAATGGATCCGGTGTCCTGGAACTGTTTCTATAGGTTGAACTCGGCGCTGGGCGTAACATTCAATTCTTTAGAAATCAGGATTTGAGACTCTGTTGCTTCTAGCCTACTCACAATTTGTCACCTCATTCCTTCATCTCAACCAGAGCTCGGCAACCTTTCAGCTGTGGCTTACCAAACCAATCTACGATATAACTCAGCGTGTCACGCAATAGGACATTTCTGAAACAATTCGATACACGTAGTAATGCACTCAGAATTTGAGAATAGTTGTCAATAATTTAGATTTGCAGTTTTATTATATATTGATTTTGCATCATTTGAAGATATTTGTTAACATAAAAATAAACAACGTAAAGTATAACTATTTCTTCAACAAAAATTTTAAAAAATAAAATTGTACTTATATTACGTATTTTTAAATATATTTATTAAAATAAGAAATAGATAACGTAAAATATAAAGTATTTCCCTTACTTGTAGTTAAATAAAAAGATAAACAGAAATTTTAAGACAAACCTAGTACTTGCACCGCTGAACTTTCATATTGCAAAATCAGTGGTATAATGTGTGACTTTCAATTTGGCACAATTTTGAGCATTCAGTTGTTAAATAATTTTGTGGATTTGAAATATTTTTCATATCAGGAAACATTTTTTACTTAGACATGTGTACAAAAGTGAAAAACAGGGTGCATTCCATTTTCTCTCTCCAAACTATTGAATCTCTGCAGCAATGGCTTTCGATAATTTACAAAATATAAATAAATTTATATTCAGAATTATCTTTCAGAATTGTTCGTCATTCCGTAAATGTTCATAATTCTGAAGCTGTTTGTCAGATAAGGGTTTTTGCAAATTTATCAACTTCCATTCACTCAAAAATTGACAAATTTGCCGAGTAGTGCAGATTATCACTGAGAATTGTACCACGTGCCACATGTGGCACGCATGCCATAGGTTGCTGACTCCTGATCTAAAGGTTGGTGGCTATTTATTTTTCTGTTTGAATTTTAATTTAAGGGATTGCTTAAAAGCAAACAACACCAAGAAATTTGGCGAGTTGTTCTGCTGAACCAAATGCAGATTTTGGCACGCGTGTTTATATATCTTCCACAAGATTTGCATTTTTGTTTTGAAACAGTATTTTTTTTTTGCATTTCGTTAAAATCTTTTCTTGAAATTCAACAAAACATATAAATTCTCTTAATTTCGAATATATATATATATATATATAAAACGGTCACGCGTCTATTTCATATATATATATATATATATGAAATAGACGTGACCGCGTTGAAGGTATTTCTTAATATGATCTCTATTATTTACGATTGATGTTTGCTTTGGCTGAGATTGACGAGGCAGTCCTGTGATTATTCAAAAATCTGTTTATTTCCACATCTTGAGCACATAAAGAAAGACATGGACGGCACAATACACACACACAAAAACCAAGCTGCAGTCGGCTACATGTTGACGCAGACAAATACAGAAGAGAAAAGAGAGCGGGTCTCCAGAAATCTCAGTTTTTATAGGCGGCTCAAATCACATGATCTGAGTGGGTAGCTAGATGTAGTTTAAAATACTCTCGGTAGACGGCTGGCTAATTAATTACTAAAATGGGGGTCCTGAAGGGATGGACCATAGATAGTTAAAAGTAGTTTTAAAGGATTATATTACTGGGATTATTACATATATATGTGGTAGCAAATTCTTATTAGACATTATTCCGAGAGTAGGTATGCATACATATGACGTTGGATTGATGAGGTATCATCTTGTTATTCCACTTTAATTCACATTTATTCACATACCGTTTCAACAATACAGGAAGCGGACATTGTATTTGGGAATTATATTTGTATTTATTTTAATTTAGTCTAATCTTATGTCTACAGTTACTCTCATTCAGAAACCATTGAAATAAAATTAACTGAGTGGAGATGAATTGTTAAAGTTAATAATGATTTATTAATTAACGAGCAGGCTTATGAATTTAGTTAACCAAAGCGAATTAGAAAATGCACAGAATAGGTATCAGATCTAATGTCTTTAAAATAATGGCTTTGATTCCCTCAGGTTCCTCCCCCCCCCTCTTTCATTACTGTCCTTAAATATGACTTTTCATAAATTTATAGATTTTATATGCAGATTTGAATAAGAAACAGATATTACTGAGCTTATCAGAATTAACTCTTGTCAAAATTCTATTTTCGTTTCATCATTATTTCTGAATAATTGTAATACAGTTCGATTTACAGATATGTTTTGATACCGAGTTTTCTTCCTATAGGCTTGAAATAGCAATGATTAATATTTTTATTTAATGTAATAATATTTATTCTACATTAGGTTTTTTCTGATATTTTGATTTTAAGAACTTATCATAAAGAAAGTTTTATTTAAAACAAAATGGAATTTTAAACACTTTTTAAATTTAACAATTCGAGAATTTTTTTAAAAAAATCAAATATTTTAAAGATTTAAAAAGTTTAGGCAGCCGTCAGCAAATTGTTACACAGCCAACCAGAGTCTTTCTTCATGGACGGAATGAAGAAATGGAAAGAAAAGATTGAGCAAATGTGTAGCTGTTAGTGGTTAATATGTTGAGAGAAATGAGTTTACAATATGTAAATTTCCTTCACATTCTGATATCTATGTTATTATTTTACCTCTTGTTGGAAAGACTTATTTTATACTATTAGAGGCCTTACTCATCAATCACACCTCGTATATATATATATATATATGGCACACAGTGTACAGGCAGATTACAGTTGAAGGTTGACGTCAGAATACTATGCTTAAACCTGCAATCTTGATTCCTAAGGCCAAGAGTTTACTATTGTGCTACTGTGGCTAACTTTTCTCACTTTCTTGACTGTTTATATTTAGGATTATAACTGTTTGTATATATTTATGGATTATATATATATATTATATTATATATATATTATATATATATATTATATATATTTATATATATTATATATTATATATATATATATATACAAATATATAGAGAGAGAGTTCTGAAGCCTGTAAGGCCAAAGTCAGTATTCATCTAATGCCTCTTGATTCAAAATTATTAAACAAGTGTTCATGAGTCCTCTTTGATGCATAGGAAATTTGACAAGAAAAATAATTTTTTTCATTACCTTTATTTAAAAAAAATATAATTACAATTAGTGTTTTTTTCTATGAAAGCCTTTTTAAGAGTCCTTACTAATATTACCTATATATGTGCATTCAAGAACACAACATCCTTGTTTACCATTTTTTTCCTGGATAATCAACAGTAATATTTATTGTAACGCATTTAAGAAAAAATTAAACAATATATCAATCATTGGCATGGTCAAGTAATTTTAGCGCGTTTTTCACATGTTGTATTTTACAATAATGCAACTAATGAACTTTTTACTAACAGAAAGTAGTACTATACTGAAATTTTTTTTTTAAATATTAAAATTTTTTTTTAATTAAAAATTATTAAATTTAAATATGATTCGGCTCATATAGGGCACAAATGCGACCAAATGCCGAAAACCCGAGGTCAATCGGTTAATTATTGGTTGAGAAAAAGGTACGACAAAATATAAAACGAAGACGAAGACGAAATTTGCGTCCTAATAGCGCTTTTTTTACACTACGTGAAAAACGCGCTAAAAATACGAATTGTGTTACATTTTAAACATGATATTTATTATGATTTAAATATTATTGGCAGGTGCCCAGAGAAAAAGTATATATCTTTTTACCGTAGCACACACATGTATTTTTATTGCAGCCTTTCATTCCCTTAGTGGGTCAATAAGTAAGTACCAAGTTTGCTTGGGAACTAAACACTGGGGATTTCACGTCAGACTGACCACCTGAAAGGAACATCTCATATATTTCAGTGACCAAGGTCATGAAAATTAAAATGGGCACAGCAGGTTTAGGACCTCATGGGCAGTTGCGTCTGAGTTGGGCTTAGTTTATATATTTTTATTAAAGCAATTGTTTCAAATGTAACCATATAAATTGTCTCCAGCATATTGTTGCTCTTTTAGATATGTAGAAAAAACTAA